>JALIZF010000790.1:0-64258 GCA_029948255.1 Telmatactis stephensoni
GACCTTGTGATCAAGTACCAGCCAGGAAAGACGATGGAAATCGCTGACGCGCTATCAAGATTGTCACCTGAAGAAAATGAGGAAATCCCAGACATGAACGTCCAGATACATCAAGTATGTCCTCAATTTAGCAATGACATGATCAGAAGAATTCAAGAGAATACAAGTAACGACCCAGAACTAACAATCTTGAAAGAACAAGTATACACCGGATGGCCAACTGACGTCAAGGAAGTTCCCAACCTCGTAAAACCATACTGGTCATTCCGGGATGAGATAACCATAGAAGATGGCATAATGATGAAACGTCACCGAATCATCATTCCAAAAGCTTTGCAGAAAGAAATCCTCTCAAAGCTACATGCTTCCCATCAAGGAACAGAAAAGACAAAACTACGTGCAAGAACAGCTGTTTTCTGGAAAGATCTTAACAAAGACATCGACAATGTCACAAAGACATGCAGCGTGTGTCAAGAGTTGTTGAACAAACAACCAAAGGAACCAATGATCCCAACAGAAATCCCTCCAAGGCCTTGGCACACAGTGGGAACTGACCTGTTCTACCTCGATGGATCTGAGTACTTGCTTGTTGCAGACTATTACTCCAAATTTCCATTTGTCAGAAAGATCCCGCGAAACCAGAGTAATAGTAAAATGGTGGTAGAGATCATAAAACAGATCTTCAGTGAACATGGCGTTCCGCAAGTAGTAAGATCAGATAATGGGCCTCATTACGATAGCCATACCTTCAGAGAATTTGCGCAGCAGTACGGCTTTAAACATATAACAAGCTCCCCACACTATCCGCGCAGTAATGGCTTTATTGAAGCGCATGTAAAAACAGTGAAGAACACTCTGAAGAAGGCTCAAGCAATGCAAACAGATCCTTACATCGCCTTAATGTGTCTAAGAAGTACTCCTATTGACAGCAAGCTACCATCCCCAGCTGAGCTTCTACTAGGCAGGTCTATACAAGACAACCTTCCAAGGAGAATCCAAAGAAACTACGCAAGTGATGATGTCACAGACAGACTAGAATACAGACAGGAACAACAGAGACACTACTACGACAGAGGTTGCAAGCCATTACCACCACTTCTCACTGGCCAGCAAGTGCGCATCCAAGACCCAACCACCCACAAGTGGAAACCAGCAGTAGTTGAAGAGAAGTTACAGAATCTTCCTCGGTCATACAAGATAACAACACCTGCAGGAAGGGAACTACGGCGTAATCGTCAACATGTTAGAGAAGCCCCAAGTACCTCTGACGAACCATCGCAAGAACCAAGGCTACAGTCAACACGTCCTCCACCCAACCTGAGTGAAAGCAAGCAAGAAGAACAGACCAAGCCTCAAGTAGTCACTCGCAGTGGACGTTGTGTAAAACCCCCGGATAGATACGGATTTTAAGACATTGATTAGAGACAAAAAAACCTGTTGAGTTAAACACTGTAGTACAATGACCTCATAAGAAAAAGGGGGATGTAATGAGATGCATAATTATAGCATTAGTGCGCATGCGTGTGTGTGTTCCGAGAGTGAGAGAGTAATGTACAAGGAATGTACAAAGTATTATACACAGCATAGTTACAAGACCACTCGAGACTATTACAGTCATCACCAATTCTTAGTAATAAGTGAGCGCAAAAGATAAAGAATTATCAAATATCAAACCTGGGGTTTTGGTGATTTTCTGGAGCTCTATTATTTTTTCTCAGACCAGTATGTGTATTGGCTCGTATGCTAATAAGCTAGAAATTGATTGTTGAATTCATGTAAATGCAGTGATTTTGATCACATCTTATTTTCCAGCAATTAAATTCTCCACGCTCTAGTGTGTTTCAGGTCAAGAAGGGACCTTTCTAATATTACATGATCCAAAAAAATTGCAAAAAACTGTGGCACTTTTGAGAAAATAATTTTTGAATTTGGCCAAAATCGCAGCGTAACTTGAAGTCTCGCAATTAAAACAGAGCTCCCGATCAAAACTTGTTTTAGAAATAAATGATTTTCAAGTCAAATATGTTATTTGGATATCAAGTAATACGATAGAAGTAAAATTGGGTAGATACGTTTAATACGCTTGATTTTACAGCCCCTTAAAATAGACCTAAATTCTGTGCGATTTAAGGATTTTTTGGGGATAAAACTGAGGGGGGTGGTGATCTCAGAAACTAAAAGTCTGTTGAAGCTCATTTTTGGCCATTCTTACTTTTATCAGGTGCCTATTAAATGGTATTAATTTGAAGAAAATTGGCCAACCCCCATCTTTCGGCCCTGCCCGGTTTTCTCAATGACAATGACTCTTAAGTACTGAATTCTAGTTTTGTCATCATTTTTACCGTTTAAAATGTTTTATCTGTCTTTAAAAATAAAATCTCTTTGTTTCTTTGTGATTTCGTTGAAATCCTTTCCATTAAAAGACTTTTCAGCCTAAACTCACGGCATCTTCACTACAAGATCGTTGAAATGCGTTTCCTGGCTTGATTGACCTTGGGTCAACCTCATGATTTCTTTCTTTCTCATCAGTACACATTTAGAAGTAAATTGGAGAAAACTAAGAGATCACTAACTTGCAGAAAAGCTTTGAATTATTATAATTTGATTTGAATACCAGAAAAATGCCATCATTTAGCAGTAAAAATGGAGAAACCTCAAGAACACTACAATAATTCATGTTTCAGTCCAGGTTGCTATGGTTGACATCATTTGTTTTGTCACACCGGCATCCATTCGCAAACTCTTTGTGATTTCTTTGTGAATTTATACTTCGTGTCTTTTTTCAGCATATTTTGAATATTGCAATTTAATTAATAACTTTGTGGCTTTAATTTATTAGAATTTACACTATAATTACCACATTTTGGAGCTTTGATGATTGAAATTATTGCAATTTTTATAACTTTCATATCTTTAAACTTTTTTAACTATGATTAATAAAAACAATTTTTATGATCACATTTTGAATTAATATTGCCCATTTTTGAGAATTTTGTGGCTTTAATTTAAAACACAATTAGAATTTACACGTCTAATTTGCCACATTTTAGAACTTTGATGGTATTTATGTAGAAGCTTAATAAATAAATAAATAAACATTATTCATTTATTTAGTTACCACATTTGCGGTATACTAGTGTTTTCAGAGATCAAGCATGCAATCTTGCATTATATATTTAAAGCTATAAATTTGATTTATTGACATTATATTTATTCACAAGTGGGATTGTAACCTATAAGAGTTTAGGTCAGATCCCAAATGTGACTTGGTGGGATACCCACTTTGTATTTGGCATCCTGGTTGCCATGGGGCTTAATTATATCCAGCTGGGATGTCATGCACCTGGGATTTTTGATGGGATCTTTGCAGATGAGAAATAGTTGGACTGATCGACCTGAGATGCATGTTCTTTAATCCTGGTCTGCTGGGATGGGATCCTTGGACAAATCTGGGATCCCACCTGGGATGTTCCTTAATCTTGATTGGAATCCAAAGTGGGATCCCGCCTAAAATGAGCGGGATCCCACCTAAGACAAAACTGGGATCCCAGGTGGAATTGTAGGGATCCCACCTCCCAATCCCGCCTGGGATGTTCCATATATTCCCTGTTGGGATTCAAGGTGGGATCCCATATCAAAAATTTTATATGGGATCCCACACATTTAATGTCAGGGATCCCACCTGGGATAAATCCTGGATCCCAGGTGGGATCAGCGGGATCCCACCTCCCTATCCCACCTGGGATGTTCCATAATCCCTGTTGGGATCCGATGTGGGATCCCACATCAAATGTGTGATCAAACTTGGGATAAATCTGGGATCCCAGGCGGGATTGGCGGGATCCCACCTCCCATTTTTACCTGGGATAGTACAGCATTTCTTTACACAAGGAGAAGAAATAAGTAGGCTCACCATACCATTTTCAAGTACTCGAGGATTTAAAATCACGAACATTTCTATCAAATTAGATGTTGACACTCTCCCCAAGCTTGAAAAGTGACAATCCAAGAGCAAGATCTGGAAGGAAAGCAGCCTTTCTTCAGGTTCAGATTGGAAATTAAATCACCACAGAATCGTTTTCAAGTTTATAATTGGCAAAGAACCAAATCTCATGGAATTGCAAAGCAAGATCTCGAAGATTTCCACTTTGGAGGCGGTGGCCAGAGAAGGTCTCAGAGAAAAATACACCTTGATGTTTTAAAAAGCCAGAAGAAAGATACCTGATCGTCAAAGATCCAACAATTGTTAGGGCAGGGCAGCTTGCCTGTTTACAGCTTTTGCACGAATTGCCATCAGAGGGCACACGTGCAAGGTTTGCTGTTCACATGTACTCAGGAATAGAAGAAGAATTTAATCATCTTCTTTGAGAAAGACTACTTATCCACGATGTTACATGATACTGTTGTCGAATAAACAAAGAAGGATTACAGTCGATTTCACATTACTTTACCGTGGCGCGTTGCGAAGTTCGTTCCGAAGTTCCGAAGTACGTTCCGAAGTTCCGAAGTACGTTCGGAACTAGCCAACGTACTTGTGAAGTTCAAAACGTACTTCTGAACTTGCTTGGCGCCGAAGTTCAGAACTTCAAAGTTCTGTGTGTACAATGTCGGACTTAGAAAACTTCCTTTCAGAGCTATCTAAGGACTTAGATAGTGATTCTTCCCAAACCATAAAAGACACTCTTTTACAGAATGGATTTAGAACACGTATTCAACTTAAGTTAATAGAAGACGAACATCTGAATGCAATGTTCGGTTCAAGTGTAAACATGGGTGCGAAAAGTCTTCTTTCCTATCACTTAAAACTCTTAAAAGAAGAGTCACCTCTTGCTTTGAAAAAGACAGAAAGATCTGATCGAAGGCAGCTATCAGCTGAGAGCACTGATCGTCAGGTTCCAACTGCTAAACGAGTGAGTATTCGAATGTTGATTTACGATCCCGGGCGTGCGACATGGCGCCATTTCGAGGGCTGCTGTGAAAATGGCAAATTATTCAATCCCTTATAGCTTTATTTACAAATATACTTATGTGCTACAGTGCTGTAAGGTTTATAATGCGGATGAAAAAACAACAACTTGCATACTGAGTCTGTTTATTAAAATTATTGATCATAAATATTTTCGCGCCAATTTTTTCAAGTTACCGTCTTGCTCTATTTATTCGCAGTGTTTGCCAATTCTTCAAGGTCAACTCGATAAACTTAAAGATCAATGTTCTAAAGAAAAACAAGAATGCTGTGAATTAGAGATGAATGTAGAGTCCATGACGATAGAAGTAAAAGAGCCTCCTGCAATTGGAACATCCAAACTTATCTGCGGTCATTGTCATCGCCGAGGGCATAGGAACACCAACACCAAGCCATGTGAACTTACGAAATGCACCGAATATACTTTCTGCGGAGTAAAGGACAAGCATCCGGAATATTTCAGCAAGCTAAATAGCTTTAAAGTTGAGCTAAAGAAAAAGAAAACGGCTGTTAAAGAAATCGAAACTCAGATTAAGTCAATGGAGGATTTTTCAACCAACAGTGAATTTGAATTTGCGAAAGCAATGACACAAAGAATGTACCAAGTTGATTCACAGTACAAGTTGAATAAAGCCAAATTAATGCGCGACATACGTCTTCTGAGGACATATTTTGATGGGAAAATTCCCAACACTACAGTAAATGACGCTGAACAACTAAGAATCGCCCTTTCAAAGTGTAAAAAGGAGACCGGTATCCATGATGAGAGTTTTCCAGGTACCTCGACGTCTTCGACTTGCACTGTAAAAACTGTAAACAAGACAGATTCGGATCCTATAAGAGATGTTTCCCCTATAAAAACTGAATCAAAAGAAGTACTAGAATCTGATACATCTCATGAAAATAACAAACCGAACAAATCGAAAAAAGGAAAGAAAAGAAGTAAGAGAAAACATCGAAAGAGAAAAAGATATTCAAGTAGTTCAAGCGACAGCTCGAGTTCAAGCGATGACAGCTCTGATTGTGATGAAATGTACAAACGTAACAAACATAAGAAACACAAAAACAAACAATATCCTTATATGTTTACAAGTCCTTTCCATATGCAGCAAACACCTCCTGTATTCAACCCATATGGATTTTTTAATCCACAACAAAGTTCACAGCCCCAGCCGGCTCAATTCAGTCAACAGGTTCCCCAACAGCATCAGTATCCATGCCAGTGGCCTAACGCGGATAAACATACAGTTAGTCCTTTAGTACAGCAATATAACACTTCCTCTGTTCCTGCCTCTGTAGAACAATACAATAGCAATGATTTAAACACACTAGCTAATGTAGCTGCAAATTTACATCTTTCATTTGAATAAACAGTCAGAGTTCCTAAACTATAAAAACAAAGAATACCCCGGTACATGACTGATAGTGAATAAGAGTTACAGTTCTGTTGTGTTTACATGTTAGAAATTATATACGATAGTTATATTTTGACACAGAGGTCGTTGGTCCAACTCAATCCAATTTAAATTACAGTAATGCAAACTACCGTGTTTTATGTCAATTTCTAGACAATGTGATTGTAACATTGTCTATAGTTATTCTTCGAAAAACTGAACTTTTAGCATAGAAAAGCTAAACTTTATACATTTAGCATGTTATACAGAAACATCATAACAGTAATGATTTCAATTGTGTTTTCAGGCGATTTAAATTATAAACAAATTGTTTTTATACTAGTCTAACACGTAAGCTTCCAGGTTGTTAAATGTTAATAAAGAGTTTGATCCGTAAACAAAAAGTCTGTTGCTGTTTGGAACTTATTTAGTATTATTATCAACTCACACGTGCGAATGTAAAATCAGACAACAATAATTACTATAATGACAATCGAACCTCGTACGTACAAGATTTTATTCAGTAAAGTTCTGATTTCACAAATTTAGCATTTCTTAACTGAAAATAATACTGTAATGCTTATATATTAGTCAACATATCCACAGTATTTGAAAAAATTTCTTGACATTCCTTGTGTAATTCCACTTAGTGCATCATAAATCGCCAGTTCTGTGTGCAGTGCTGTGAGTTCAGTGTTCTTTCTAAGATAACTTTTCATGAATCTAAAGCAGTACTCGCAAGTGTTATAAACTGGATGATATGGTGGCTGGAAAACTAATGTGGCCCCATTCAAAGCTAACATATTTCTCAACAAGGGCTCGACATGGCGAGCATGGTGGAAGCTGCAATTGTCCATTATAATAACATCTCCCGGCTTAATCAAAGGATTTCCAAACATGTCTTGCTCTTGTAATACTTCAGCGAAAAAGTTGAGCAATTCTAGACCATTGGAGGCTCCAGGTAGTATGTTAACATGACTAATACCATATATATTGTGAAGCAAGTTAACTGTGAATGTTGCATTCGATGCATAGCGTTGGATTTCTACAGCACAATGTCCGACAGGCCCGTGACCGTATTGTCGGTTTCCAGTTGTTTTGATGACAGATGATTCGTCAAAAAAATACATTTTCCTCGGATCGAGTGTGGAACAAAGCGTAACGTATTCTTCCAGTTTTTCTTGTACATTGTCATTTAAAGACTCCTGGGGGATCACTTTGATTTTCTTGTAAGAATATACCAAGTCTTTCGTAAGCGCTCGACTAATAGATGATTGAGACGGCAAGTTACAGGGCAAAACTATATTGTTATCGTTCAAATGTTTACGTATCTCTTCGGCACTAACGCTTGGCCTTTCTCGTTTCAAAAACTCGATATATAGGATAACATCATCAGTTGTTGCAGTACGTTTTTTATTTCCACCGACTCTAGGTTCAGTGTCGCCAGTTCGTAGAAATCTATCAACAATATTTGCAACAGTTTTCCGTTGTAAGTTAAAACTTTGTGCTATCTCGAATGGTTTTGAGCCCTCCAGCCACAAATCTATAATTCTTTCACATACGTCTTTTGGAATTGCCTTTCCTTTCTTTGTAAATGGATTTGCCATTTCACCAGAGTTCGAAACTCTGATTTCACCAACCAAACGAACTTTGAAGTTCTGAACTTCGGCGCCAAGCAAGTTCAGAAGTACGTTTTGAACTTCGCAAGTACGTTGGCTAGTTCCGAACGTACTTCGGAACTTCGGAACGTACTTCGGAACTTCGGAACGAACTTCGCAACACGCCACGGTAAAGTAATGTGAAATCGACTGTAATCTATAAGATGATTTTATACCTCTTTTTGCATACTATCACTTCAATCATAGTCAATGGAGGAAACGAAGAATACAACTATCCTTCGATGCAACCGCCGCCATTTCTGCCATGTTTGTTTTGGATGAAAGCTCTAGGCGCGCTAAGAATTCTGTGAGTTTTTAAAATATTTTTTCACCGTTTTCTGATTGGCTAATTTTTGACGATCAGATCAGCTGGTAGGTTTTATAAAAGGAATACACGACTTTCATAACCTCTGACAAAGCGTGGAGACTGGAAACGAACTAGCACGAAAACGAGGCCACCAAGGCTTCATTACCAAAACAAACGTGACTCGTGAGCCAAAAGTTATATCAGTTCGTCGAACAAATCAGGATTTAAGTGCACATTTGGAAGCAAATTTTCATAGCCTTTTAGTCCTTTGTATTCTTTACATTGTGCTTAAGCCACAAGGGCTATGCCAAGTCACTGTTACGTCTACGATTGCATGAAGAAAGGTTACAGAGACGATGATGGCAACAAAATCTCGTTCTTCAAATTTCCAACAGAAAAAAGTCTAAAAAGCAAGTGGAAACATGCAATCAGAAGAGACGAAGGTGCAAATTTTCAAATCAACGAAGCTACCAAAGTCTGCTCAAGACATTTTAGAGACAACGATGTAAAGAAAACTCTCGCAGGAAAGAATATTTTGGTTCCTGGTGCAGTTCCCTCGTTGTTCCCGTGGACGCGTACTTCTCCTCGTAAAAGAAAACCTCCAAAGGAAAGAAATTCGGCCATTAATAATGGCAAAGAAGATGAAACGATATGCGAGAGTATCGTGGAGGAAGCCCCAAACTTTGAGGTAGTCGTTTGCGAAGATAACTCAAGAGTATTTGTGGAAATTGCGACCCAAACTGATTGCGGTATGATCGACTTTGCAGCCACTGTTACGGAAGTCACCGTGAAAGGCGAGAGAATTCGCGTTCTTGAAGAAAGAATTCAGGAGCTTGAAATTCAAAAAAGAGAGTTAGAAGAAAACACTGAAGTACTACAAAAAAAGGTTTTTTGCTTTGATAAATTCAAATCCAACAATGCTGCGGCATCGTTTTACACAGGCTTCGAGAATTGGGACACGTTCATGGCCATTTATAAATACCTTGATCCTGGTCCAAAAGGAGAGAACATTAGATTTTGGAAGTCATCCAGCACCAATCTCACCTCTGGCGAGGTGAATCACGAGAGAGAGGGACGACCAAGAACACTTGGTACCAAAGAGGAATTTTTCCTTGTTATGTGTCGCTTGAGGCAAGGATTCAACGAAGAACACCTTGCTCATTTATTTGATATATCCTTGTCAACGGTGAGCAGGATTTTTATCACCTGGATGAACTTTATGTATTTGAGACTAGGTGGAATAAATATCTGGCCCTCAAGAGAAACAGTTGATAAGACCATGCCTGAAGACTTTAAGAAGAAATACTCTTCAACAAGGGTAATAATTGACTGTACAGAAATAAAGTGTCAAATGCCAAGCAGCCTACAACTCAATGGTGAACTATTCAGTAGCTACAAAAACCACACCACATTAAAAGGACTGGTTGGAATCTCTCCTGGGGGAGCTATTACTTATATCAGCCAACTATACACAGGCAGTATTTCTGACAGAGAAATAGTTTTGAGAAGTGGGTTTTTAGATCTCCCATTCAACCAAGGTGACTCAGTAATGGCTGACAAAGGTTTTACCATCGATGATGTGCTGCCTTTGGGTATCTCCTTAAATTTGCCACCCTTTCTTGGAAGTTCAGGTCAGATGCCTGCTGAAGATGTCGTAAAGACGCAAGAGATAGCAAGCTTAAGAATTCATGTGGAACGGGCTATTAACAAAATCAAGAACTTCCATATATTTGACGGAGTTGTACCACTACATCAGTTTTGCTTAGTGAATCAGATATGGTCAGTATGTGCTCTTTTGTGTAATTCTCAACCAAACATCATATCAGTAGCTTGAACATTTGTCTATTTACCCTCTAGTAGCCATCTGTAGGGATTTTGGTGGACTTTATAATGTGAATACTAAAATAAGATACCCTTTCTGACAAGAAAAATTAGGCCATAGTCAACTGCTGACATCTCAAACTGGTTTATTGTAAATTTTGTAAAAAAAAATGATAGTTCTTGTTATTCACTGCCAGAGTGCAATCACTTTAAAATGTATTAATTGTAGAGTGTAATAGAGTGCAAATACTAAACCAATGAAACAGTACAAACAGCACTTACCAATTAGTACTAAAAAGAGCTAATTCAACAACAGAAAACACAACATTTAAAGCTTATTATACTTTGTTAGTTGACTGGCTTTTTCATGGGTATAATATCTTGCACTCTTGTAACACAAACAGAAAAAAAGAAACAAAGCATTTTGAAGAATGCATAATAAGCTAAAGTGTATTTCATGATATTATGAAAACCACTTAGACTAGTACATATTTTGTACTTAGATAAAATTTATATAATCAAGTGAATAAGAAATTTTCAACAGACAACTGGTGACAGAAATATACTTAGATAGTGTATACAAAAATAATTTAGATTTAGATCTAGAGGAAAAATGTTCCATCAGTCTATAGCCCATGTAGTTAACAAAAATTGAACTACTGAGTAGTAGATCATAGGTTAGAGACAACTTATGACATGGGTTTATTACAAACCTTCAAATTGGTTCAACAAACAGATAAAATGGGATTGAAATTAGGATGAAATAGTATACATTTGTTTTTAACATTTGTTTTAATACATTTGTTTTTAACTGGCACTTTAAGCCACTAATGGTTGATTACTAAATAGATATAACTTTCAAAGTTTATCCCTGAACAAAGCATTTATATGCAGTATTTGTGATAGACAAAAAATATATTATAAAAATAAATTTCAAAAAATCTATTATTTATATCATTGTATATATTTTCAACCCAATCAAACTATTTTAAAGATGATACTAAATTTCAAAAGTGATAATTGAGCAGTTCTAGTTCAATAATGACATGTTCTTGTTTTACGTACCTGCTTTGGTAAATTTTTTTCTAAATATTAACCCTTTCGCTCCTACAGCGCCCGAAACCGGCCATAAAAATTCTACTCGTCTAAAAAATTACTTCTTTCTAAAAAAGGACAGCTCAAACTCAACTTTGGTACGAAAGTAAATTCTAGTAAATGAGTCAAGTTTTGAAAATCAAACATTGTGAAACAACTGGCGATTTCTGCAGAAATTCATCATTTCAAGGCAAGGAAAGGAAAAAATCACCATTTTGGGCTCAACTTTCATTGTTGAAAATCACACATTTTGGACCTCAATTTTTCCCAACAAATTATCCTTTCCTGCACACGAAACAGCGTTAACAACCAAATTCAGTCCTAGTCGTGTGTTTTCATGGACTTTTTGGCCTTCTTTTCCTTTCACAGACACAGCTGCGGCTGATTCATTGTGGCCATTTTGCAAGCACGTGTTTTTGGACTTTTACGACCTAAATGCATTCTGGGTAATTCAGCTCCTACGCGACAGCCACAGCCCTTCCCTCCATCTTTTATAGTTTTTAGTAAAGCACAAAGCACACTTCATCTTGGCGCCACTCAAAATTCACCCAGTCAAAGCTATGAGCCAAAATGCCTACAAAGTGTTACACCTTGACGAATTCTTACGGCAAGTAAGCTCTCTGCTACTTCCAGGCTTAATGATGCCCAGCCAGTAGGAACCAAAGGCGAAAAGGGCTCGAAAATTCACAGAAATCCAAGTTTTCTGGACTTTCAAACGCCACCATCACTCAACCAAAAACGCTACCTCTTCAAACTGGTTTCAACCGGTTAACTTGAGCCCTCAATAGCACAAAACAGCAGAAGTTTCTATGGTTACTCCAGTAAGCAGGTGAAAAAAATACACAAATTGATTATGACCTCAAAATCGCGTAAAAACCTCAAAAATCCCCAGTAGCGAAAGGGTTAATATTTGAGTCAGAAGATAATGATGAAGAAGCAATCTCAATAAAGTGTTCAAAATAATATGCATATAGTTTGTCTTTAACTGCTTCCCAAAACTGGACATTCAGGGTTATTCTTTGTACATAGAGACCAACCTTGGTGTACACAATGAAATCACACCACTTTGCACCAGTGACTCCTAACTGTCCTTGCACCTGTGCATAGTAAGGGTGGGATTCTTTAAGATTACATTGACTGTCCCCTGACTTCTCCATAAAATAATATTGGATCTGTACATGCTTCAAGAGGTGTTACATTAAATTTGGTGATTGGACATTTAACCTCTGCAATTCCAAAGGGATGAACACAACCACAATCAATAACTTTGGCATCAGGAGAGGCAGCAAGAATAGGAAAACCTTTGTGAACCACCAGACCACATTTCAGCACTTTAACAGGTGTCTGCTTGTTAAACATGTACTTCTCATAGGCCATCAAGGCAATTGGCTCATATCTTCTTCCATGCTCAAGATTTCTTGCAGAAATCTAGTTTTGGATTTATCAAATTTTCTGCAAAAGTGTCATGATTTCTTTGGCGTTTTGAAATCAAGTGGAATTTTGATGAAGTGAATCTAAACTTTCGCTCATCTCTCCATTGAGTTGACTTAGATTGCTCTCTAGTTTCTTTCTCTAAATTGTTGATTTCTTGCTCACTGAGATTAAGTTTGTCTAACAATTCAATTTCATTAGATGTTAAATTCTGTGGAATCACCATTTCAGGTAAATCAGAGAGAGGAAATTCTGGGTAGCTGGGAGTGATTAAAGGAATAAGTGCTCTTGGAACTGCACTGGTGTCAGCTACTGCTTTAAAGTTGGCTTCTGTAAATGCAACTTGATATGAGAGGACTGACCCAACCTGAAATTTTCCAAACTTAGTGTCCTTAGTGTCTGGAGTACTCCCTGTATCATGGTACATATGTGCTAATCCAAAATTTCAGTCAATATTATAAAAATCTGCTTTAAGTGTCCTTTCTTTTTCTAGAGAGTGTTCTGGGATTGCCCTTGCCTCATAGAGTAAGGGCTTGATGAATGACCTTGAAGATTCACCTTCCATTTTAGTTTTCTTAACAAAGACTTCTGGAACAGGTTCGGGGACAATGTTTGAACCACCACACTTCCTGTGCCACTCTTGCAACATGGAAGTACAGGCCGTGGAAGATTGCTGGTCTTCTTCTTGAAGTAGGTCGGTTGCTTGTTGACAGTCATAGAGGGAAAATTTGCATATTTTGAACATCAAAGCAAGAACATGGTTACAGTAGCCAACTTTCCCAGCAACACATGAACACACTCTTTTCTTTACTTCCCCGGTAACAATACAAAGAGCTAGCTTCAGTGTATGTGAGGGATCATTCTTTCGAAAACTATGACAACATTTAGCTTGAAAATAGAAGTACTTGTCATCATCAAAGCATTTTATCTCTTCAAGGTATTCGTCGTCGAGGAATCTCTTTGCTTTCCTTAAATTTGTGGGAACTGAGTGGTGGTCTTTATTAGCCAGTCGTTTTTCCAGACTTAAGAACATGGCGATTCATTTCTGCTTTGGTAAATAGAGGCATCTTTTCCCTGGTCTGTGGCAAATGTTTGGGGGACTGAGAACGAGCGCTCTGATTGGTCAATTCCGGTCACTTCAGAATTGTGTTGTTGTTTTGTTTTTGTTGGGAAGGGAATGAAGAAATTTGTGCAAAAAAAGACGTGTAAATTTTAAATTTGGCATTCCATTCTACAGTATTTGTATTTTCCATGGTTTGGAGACATTGCTTACGAAGGCTGAAGCGTTTTTCTGTGATTATTGTGGATTTAGAGGATCGTGAACTTTGTAAGCCGTTGCTCGAAATGACGAAGAAACGAGATCAAAGACGACCGCCGACGATATTTTATGGCGATTCTACTCGTAAACCTGTATTCCTGAGGATATAATATATAGCCTAAGCAACACAACAATTGTTGAGCGACATACTTTACATAGCCATATCGAGATTCAGGGTACATGGCCGGAGAACGGCGTTTTGAAAAACTTTGGTTGGTGAATGAAGCACATGTAAAATCAAAACTTCAAAGTTTGTTGATTCATATTTACAGAGGAAAAAAATCGCGACGGATAATAAGAAACTTTTCACATTACTATAGCAAGAATCATATGAACTTATTATTATTATTTTTCCCAAAACTGAAGTCATATTCGTGCATTGAACCAAAAATGAGACAATTTACTCACCTGTAGTTTACCGTAAATCAAACATAAGTTTGATAAAGTTTTAAAGACAATTATCCAAAAAAGTGCAAAAATCTTGTGTGATTTTTATGAGAACTAGAATATATCCTGCCTAAGCCACGTAGGGCTGGCTGGTAGTACTTACTGGGACTGAATGGAAGAGTTCTCACATTCAGGTAAGCTGAAAAATTTCGTGAAAGTTTTGATAGTTGGAGTTTGTTAGTTCGTACGCGCCATGTCGCGTTAGTCGGCTTACAAAGTTCACGATCCTCTAAATCCACAAAAATCACAGTAAAACGCCTCAGCCTTCTTAAGCAACGTCTCCAAGCCATGGAATATACACTCGCTGTAGAACAGAATACCAAATTTAAAATTTACACGTCCTTTTTTTGCACAAATTTCTTCATTCTCCTCCCAAAAGGAACTAAACAACAACACAGTCTGAAGTGACCGGAAGTGACCAATCAAAGCACTCGTTCTCAGTCCCCCAAACATTTGCTACAGACCAGTTTTCCAGAGAAGTCCCCCAACCATCACTTGGAAAACTCACAGCATCATTGCTCTCGTTGTCAGTGGCACCTTTGTGTTTATCAACGACTCCAATCGCCTCTGTTCTTTCCTTACGTCGCGAATATACTTTGTTGGGATCTGGATCCACAACTTCTTTGTCTTTTCCGCTGGTGATGTATTCATGAACCCTTAAAAAATCAAAGTGATATGTAAGCAATTATTTCGACGAAAGAGGTTCGAAAATATAACTTATCGTGTTGTGTTAGCCTTACCTCTTTACTAATTGAGTTTTGGTTTTCAGACCTTTTGCAACATCACCTCGGCACTTCAGCCAAAACTTTAACTCATCATTCATTAATTCTTCGGGTTTTCTTCCTAACAAAGAAGCTCCTGGTATATCATTTTTAGCCAACAAACAAAATTGAATTATAACCTCTTGGGCATACTTATATGAAGCTCTATCCAAATGTAAACAAATCCAAGAGTTTATATGAACACCATATTACTTTGAGGGCAAATGAGAGAAGTTTCTTCTCACAGAAAATACACAAAAATGGCTTGATACATATTCATTGTTTAAACAATTAAATGTGGCACTTTACCAAGTTAGGGCACTGCAATAATAAATCTATGTCAATGTAAAACCTGAATTCCATGGTAACATTTTATTTCAGTACTACTTGATATGATCTCTATCTGTAACTTGACGAGTCTAATAAACAGTAATATTATTGTGGTTATGATTGACAAGGAGTTTGCACTTTAGTTGGCAGAGAGAAAAAAAGTACCAATGGATATTATTATAACTTTATAGGGCATTGTGGTGCATTTTGCGGGCTAAAATGGGAAAATCAGCGGGCTAAAATAGATTTTAGCCCGCTGCCGTCAACCAATAAGAAACTGGGAAAATAATCTGTTTAGCCAATGAAATGAGGGAAACCACTCAAATGCCAACAAGCTTGGCGCCGTTTTCGCCGTTTTCAAGCTTGCATAGTCTCAAGTTGTGTTTACAAAATCAAGGAAAAATGGCAGAAGAATTGATAGAAGAACAAAAAAATCAGTCGTCAGAACTAGGGGAAGAAGATTTCAACAAGCTTGAAGAGCAGTCGGTTCCGAAAAATACTAAAAATCAAACTTTATGGGGACTCGGAAAATTTCAGAGTGGTGTTCAAAGAGACGAATTGAGTGCGACGTAAACACTGTATGCCCAATTGAGTTGAATAATATTCTACGCCGTTTTTACGCCGAAGTTAAGTCAAACAAGAAAACAGACCTTACACCAAGTGCCTTGACTGGCATAAGACCTGCTTAGTAGGCCATTTACAACATCGAGTGAAGTTGAAAGTGGATCACTGAAGCAACGCCGTTCTCATCCATGGCGCCAAAGTCAATGTAAGTCTTTCAAATGAGACAAGTTCCCTTCAAGCATTTATGCCCAACTGCCAGTTTAATTACTGTACATTAACTTCTCAAAATGACTCTATTTTAAGTTTGCATTTTTGCACTATTTTACCATTTCACCTTTATGGTATAAACATATTTCGAGAAAAACTTTTTTAGTCCCTCATTTGTGAACTCGGCAAGTAAGCTTAAGTAAATTCATGAAATAAACACCGACGTGAAGTCGTTTTTCTAGAATATGTAGTCGTTTATTCGTTTTGTAAATGCCCTATAAAGTTATAATAATAGTAATAGAGTTGATGTTCTTGCTTCGCTCGGGCTAAAATGAGCCTGAGTCGGGCCAAAAACACATTTACGCCCGCGAACATCAACTCTATTGTTATATTGCAAAATACAATGCTGGGCACTTCACCTCACCTTGTGGTGTACAGAATATTCACTACTATGAATATTACAAAATTGGTTCAAATAAGTATCATTTGTACAGGTTTACAAATTTTCATGACACTGACAAATGGGTATATTCCTAAATATGTTTTATTATAACATCATGTAACGGTAATAATAGGTTAATAACTTAAATAACAAACAACAAATATTCCTAATAAGTTGGATTTTGTTATACCTAGAAGAAACATGAAAGTTAAATTTGGGACTCAGTGACCTTGAAAGTCTTTATTTGCAACTCCACAATATCCTCGACTAGCTACATGTATACAGGAAAAATCCATGATCCACAAGAAAGAGTGTCAGAGAAAAAGGCCCAGACACTGCTTAGCTAGCAAACCTGAAGACTGCAGAGGACCTCAGTGCTGATACAGATTTCGTTGATAAATCTTGCAAAGAGTTGAAGAACTCCTTCCGCTTCTCCTTCGAGCCCTTCAAGTTTAGTGTTAATTTTTTAGCCAAAATCCACAGGCATTGATGCAGTAAGGATAAATAAATGTTAATTATTATTTTTGTGGTTGCAGGCTTGGTTACAAGCCGTAACCATAATGTCATCAAGTGTGTAAGCGTGTGTACGTGTGTGTAATTCGGGTTTGCCGAAGTTGACACGAAGTGATATATTCGGCAGGCATTCGGAATTGACTCGAGGTTTACTTAGTCAGTTTTAGTCGATTTTAATGATTGAAATATAATTCACTCCAAGAAATATCGTCTTTTCATTATCCATTATTGCTCTTCTTATATAAATCTCTTCATCTACGTGAACTGTGTTGCACATTTTTCGATAAATGTGGTGTTTACGACGATCTCCCGAAAGAGACAGGAAACCCAATGCTAGTTGTTTGATTTTGTGATGTATTTTAAGAAATATTTGCCATTTATAGTCAATAGTTGCGACTATTATATGAATATTTCTGCTTGAGTGAAAGTTTTTGCAAGGTTTTTTGATAAACATTGGGTTTACGAAGACATTCTGAACGAACTGAGAGAACCTGTGGAAGCATGGGCATTTAGAACCGATTGAGAGCTTGATTACACGGGTGAGTTTATACCGCTTTGAATGAAATAATCTTGTGCTATTTTGCCTACACAGCCAGTAGTTTTCAGCAATGTACACAAGCTCTTTTTGATTTATGATTTTGCAGATTTCTGTAATGCTTGTTGAGAATTTCGGTGACCGTTTGTAGTTTGGATCATGGCGTTCGTCAATCGCACTGACGCTTGTTGGTTTTACGCTAGTTTATAGTGCAGCATTTTAAAATACAAAAGTTTCCTATATTTCTTTGCATTCCTGCCATTAATTTCACTGTTGATTAGGTTTGAAACCTCAACATGTTTACTCTTAGGTTTTTAAACCTAAAAGTCTGGGTGAGTGAACTGGGTTTTATTCAATTAAGTATTTTTAATATTCAAATTAAATTTACCTTTGTTGTGTGATTGGAGCCTTTGTGTGTCCTTGGGGATGTCTATATAATGTTTTGGAAACTTTTACTACTTCTCGATTGAGGCGTACTGACCTTGTTTTTGTTGTTTTGTTTTAAAATGTGAAATGTCACGGTGATGTCACGCAAGGTGTGCAGAATCCCATGAAAGCTTGAAATTTTGATTTTGTGACAAAGAACTTGCATGTGTGTGCTTTTGCTTTCATGTTTAATTTTCATGAACTGTATTTAATTACTTCAAATTAAATTTATTTGAATAATTTTGTAATCTTAGAGCAAACATAGTTAAACTGTGAAATAGAGTGATGGCACTTAATCTGTGAAATAGATATTAGTCTAACAGACATTAGTAGACACTATTTCTATTGTTTTCTTTTGTTTTGATTAAACTATTAGACATTGACTATGAGGTTTTGTTTCACGGATTAAGTGCCATCACTCTATAATCAAAGTAATTAATACTAATTGTAAAAAATTCTTTGTTTTCCATATTTAGCTACAGTACCGCTCTCGAGTAACGTAACCTCTACTCGCGAGTACGAGTAGCGAGTACGAGTGGTGACTCGAGAGTCCTTGATTTCTGAATATTCATGAATTACTTAACGACTCGCAACTTTCGAGTACGAGTCACTCGCGAGTCAAACGAGTCAATTCATTTCTAAAGCACAGGTAGATTGTGTAGAAATCAAGAGAATTTCAAGATCAAAATGAAAAGCATTGAACAAAATGAATAACCCCCTAGTTACAGGATGGTTTTCAAAAGAGAGATCGCAAGGTGGCCAGATCGCGGACCCAGATCGCAAGGTCAACAAAACGGTTTACAAGTAACGGTGATTGTTTTGGTGGTAACTTCCCGTCCATGTCTAGCTCTTCGATGATGTCGATCAACATGAGATTTTGGATGTTCTTGATGAAGTGGTCAAAATAAAGCTGAATAAAAAGATAATTGACGCACTGTTGCGGTTGACAACTTGAAATAAACAATAGCGCTTCAGATCTGGCATTCCTTTTGAATCATCTTTTCTTTGGCTTATTTTCAACAGTTATTGCTCATCCATTTAATGATTGAGTTCCAAAGTCATAAATATAGTTCTTTATAAATGTAGGTCCAGAGGAAGTATCAGTTTATTTTCAACTCTTTATTTTTAAGCGACAGATAGGGTGTGAAAAAACACACTTTCGATGTGAAATCTACAAGTCCCGCCGAATGTTATCGGAGCGAAAATCTCTTCTCCAAATTCTTGTTTTTTTGCTTTTTCTAGCCGATATTTTATTCAGAACAATAACTTTAGACATTTTTGTAGATAAATATTTGATCATTTTTTACTTAAGGATGGTGCCCCCTAATGGCAAACCATCTTTATTTCTTCTAAGTCCTGTCATTTATTTCAACCACCCAATGGACTATTAGAAACTGGAAAAAAAGTTGGGGGTACCCACGCATCTAAGCGAGATAATTAACGCTAAATACCTGATGACGTAAGCGTCAATTTGCACATTAAAAAAGTTTATTATTTTTTACTGCTTCGAGTTAGTGTACACACGACAGGCTAAAAATAATCATCGATATATGAGCTTTTTAGAAAATATAAAACATTTTATTTGTCATGTAGATAATTTAGTGTTTTTAATGGATTTTTCCTCAAGCAATAGAAATGTGATTTTGAGAAGGTAACAAATTATTGCCGAAATACCTAACAGAAACCATTTTTATTTTCAAAATTACCATTTATAAATTAAATTCAATATTTTTATAACGTTTTCGACGAAGAAAAAGTGGGGGTCCCCATGCATTTTGAAAAGTTATCGGGGTTCATATCTCAAGTTTTTGTGCCAAATTTCGCAAATAACAATTTTGCCCTAGCCCTCCCCCGGTAAAAATTGAAATTCGTAGAGTCAGCCACGAGAAAAAATGTCAACATGTCCCCACAAAAACTATTTTGTTTTGCAAGAAAAGAGCAAGTTTAATGAAAGTTTTTCACATCAGTCAATGAAATAGCAAATAGTTTTGATCTTGCAAGACTTATGGAAGCTCCTTCAACAAAATAAGTTAAGATTTTTGGGAAAAAACGCGTCTACTTACTAGTACCGGCGAAGTTTGTGTTCAAAGTGAATCGAAAAGTGCAAACAGTACAGGACTTACAGGTGAGAAAAAACTTTCCAAACAGCCATATTTTTCAATTTCGTGAAGAAATCTGTGAATAATATTTTTTAACTTTCATTTTAACTTATCTCTTGCATAATCATGTTGATTTTTTAGCTTTTTCTTCTCTCTTTTTGGTGAAGCTAAAAATTAGGAGTCCATGCAACTAGGCTATTCTTCTCGTGTGTCAAGATATATTTTTCAGGCCTTTTCATAAAGGTAAAGTGGAACGGTCTGTCATACCAGGAAACCTTGATGGGACTTTAAATCGATCTCCAATGCACAAAAGGTAAAATCAAATCTGAATCGATCTCCAGTGCATGCAAAAAGGTAAAATTGTACACCGGGAACACGAAGAGAGAGCGGCAGTGTTCGGTTTTCAAAAGCACTGTGAATCTCGTTGTTATTCTTCCAGTAAAAGTTTTAGATGCAGCAAATAATCCGAAAATCACTTACCATTTGGCTAAAATTAGAGTGTCAATCTTGAACAGATTATGTAATTTATTTCTGGCCAACTTTTGCCGCGGTCAATTTAGTACTTCAGTACAAACTTCGTAAGTAGATGTGATTTCTCCCAAAAATCTTAACTAACACGCTTTGCTGGAAGAGCTATTAGAAAACGCTCAAGTTGAAATGAGTTGTTAGTTCATCGATTGATATGAAAAACGTTCATTTACCTTGCTCTTTACTTGCTCTTTTCTAATTTTGGTTCTCAAGAACTCAGCTCGGGTTTCCTGTGTTTGTAAACGTCATGCGCAGAAACAGTGCGCGCTACCATTAGGGGGCACCATCCTTAACACAGACTCATCTGTAGGTCCGAACTCGGAACTTTTGTTCCATGTACCTCGCCAGTAGCTTATCATGTTCGATAATCAGACGAGTCGCCAGAACTTTCATCATGCAAATTTGACTTTCAATTAGAACAACATTTAAAGAAATTAACAAATCATTTCAATCACTGCTTTAGATAAAAATTCCTAAAACAGTAAATAAAAAATCGTTTTGAGCAAATTTTCACAAGAAGAAATACATCTGTGGTAGTCAGGTCAAGGGGTTAATTAATAAGCACGTGGGAATGCGATTGTCAAATCTTTGCATAACCAACCAAAATGTAGAAAACAATTTTTAAACCTCTTCAGTTAAGCGGAGATTTTTGAAAGCTTGATGTTAGTTCTAAATAGGAACTATATATTTTATACGGGAGAGAGTTCTACATGAATACGGGCCGTTATAACAAACACTAACAGATCCGACAAACAACTCAGAAGGAGCCGCCAAAACTTATCTTCTTTGGAAGTTCTCAGGTTGTTGATTATAAGTCTACATTCTTATAAGACATCAGTTCG
Organism: Telmatactis stephensoni; assembly: GCA_029948255.1. NCBI lineage: Eukaryota > Metazoa > Cnidaria > Anthozoa > Actiniaria > Isophelliidae > Telmatactis > Telmatactis stephensoni. The sequence continues at coordinate 21,685 of JALIZF010000790.1, forward strand.
ATTGCATAAAAGTTATCCAAGACAAGTGATTTCACTCGTTTGACTCGCGAGTAACGAGTATCGAGTCAAACGAGTCCCTATTGTTTGGTTCAAGCTCATTAAAGACTCGCGACTGCGAGTCAAAACAAAGTACTCGATTGACTCGCTACTCGTACTCGCGAGTGGAGGTTACGTTACTCGAGAGCGGTACTGTAGTACAATTTCACAGATTATTTTTGCAATCACTCTACTTCTTTCATGGTTTTAGTCATTACATCTATTTCTTCAGTTTTGTTATATTTTCTCTCGACTTGTTGTTTTTGATTATTTTACCTGTAACCACATGTCCTCTTAGAGGGCTTTTGTTTAAACATAGTCTTTAAACAAGGAATCTTTTTATGTGCAAAATACCCAGGAATATAACGATTTCTTCACTTCGTGGCGTCCGCCATTTTGTTTTGCTTTTTCCTCAAATCAAGGATTTGCGCTCGCAAAGGACGTTTGGGATTGATTCTTTTCCTGAAAAGCGATTCGCATTCTGATTGGCCAATCAAAATCCTCCAGATCACCTGGTAGTATCTACTGCATTCTGCAGTAGATACAAAAAACAAGCTACAGTTGTTACAAATAGAGGCTGGTACTATCGCTTGTATTATAAATGCCAAATCAGCCTTTAAGCCAGTAAAAAACCCTATTTATACATCTTGTATCTGGGTTGTAGCTCGTAAATGCAGAATCGTTATTCTGAACTTAGTACAAATCCGGCCGAAAAAATAGCTAAAGAGACATTCGACACACTTACCGAAACAAAAATGTGTTTCATAAACGTTGATTGCGTTTATTTCTAACGATTACAGTAAGGAAAAATGGTCTAAAACGTTTACAAATATTTGGCGCCATTTGACCAAACACTTCGTTTTATGGAGTTACCAGCAAGCAACGTTTGCCACAATTATAATCAAACAAAAAAAGAACTATGAGAATTAAAACCATTTTACTAACCTGTACTTTACAAAAGAGTCGAGATGATCCGTTTGCTTCAAATGTTTAGATGCTCTGCCAACAGTAACCTCCTCGAAAGACCTAACATGGCTCCCGTTAGCCATAACAATCCCATCGTGCATTGCGAATTGCTCACAAAGCAAAGGAAGCCCGGACAGTTTTGAACAATGCTCCACCAGACGTATCAGTACATACCTGTATAGACTAAAAATGGGAACTTATTTGTGATTTGATTTTATAAGATTTGATTTTATAGTATAAAGTGACTCTCTGTTAACAAACTTATAAAGGTCTTATAAAAGAATTATCAAACTTGTCAACTTGAGCGAGAGGGATGGGGAGATCAGGTTGGCACTGGCAGGAGAGTTTGTGCGGCAAAGTACCTGAGGGAAAACATTTGCCGTAAAGAGGTTACTATTTATTTGAAGATTCGTACGTACATACAGGTAGGAGAACGAAAGGTTAAAAATAAGCCCATCCCCTAACCCAACTGCATTTACAATAATAATAATAATAATTGAAAAGGTTTCTACAAAAAAATGTTAGAGTGTATTCATTATAAGCATAGCAAATAGTCGTGTATAGCGCAAACCTGTTTCACAACAATCGCAAAAGTTATCTATCGGATCCTCGCAATTCAGTCCTTTGCTGGCCGAATATGAAATTGGAGAAAACACAAAAATACAGCATAATCATATTATTTTCCTCTTCCTTACATATAAAAAAAGATGATTCTGAAATCAAAAAACACGAGATTCAATCACTTTTTCGATCAAAAAACAAATAAACGATCTCACTTCGCAAGGCACTCTTGAAAGTCTATGTATGGATAATGTTATCCGCATTTAACTGAAAATGTAAGAGAAAATCAATGACAGTACCTTGTATAATGGTTTTTCTATGGAAACGAAGGACTAGCTTTTTTTTTAGCAGAGCTTCAACTGCAAAGTCCTTCGTTAAACTCCTCGGCGATGAGGACAAGAACTCATAAAAGTGCTTATTGGATTTGTTATACCCATTTGCCTCCGACAAAAGTGGTCACTGAAATGTCCAAAACCAACAAAGATTACCGTAGGCCAGTGAAAATTTACATAAACTCGACAAAAACTTAACTTACCTTTTCTCACAGATTTCTCCGACTTCGACCTTTTGACCCAAAAATGTCGCTTTAGTTGTACAACTTGAAACAAAACGCTGTCCGCCGTATTCCTCTCCAACATAGCAGTTAACTGGCGTCATTTTACTTAATAACTCCTTCTCAAAACTAACAGAAAGACTCAAAACACATCTATTTTCAGTCAACAAAGCCCTTCGTCCCCGCCGTGGTCGCACTGCACAAAGGTGCCAACGGCGCCGGCCACGCCAGCACGTACGTCAAATCAGAGCGAGATGACGTCATTTACTCAATGTCTGCGCAGGCACATTTCTAGGTCTTGACCACAGGAATCCCAAGCATTTATTTTAAGAATTTTTCATTTAGATTCATGGATAGAAACAGGGAAGTATTACAGTTTCCTCAGACTACGTTTTTCAGGATTATGTTTGGCTTCTATGGCTTGAGTTTCGCCGGCAGTTTTGTTTATTTCACTGCCGAATGTTTCACTGGGAGAAACATTAGGCCCCGGCCAAACGAGACCAAGCTCCTCTCGTTTGAACACCGCTCCACGTAAAGTCAATGCAAGTTTTTCAAAAATTCTCAAAAAAATCAAATAAATAAAAGACCCCAAAAAAAGAAAAAGAAAACTTGCGGCGACTTGCGCCTCCTTGTGTTCTAGTTGTTTGATCGGGGCCTTTGATTTGACCCAGTTCATACGTTCAACTTTTGCTGCGTCGAATCTAATTGACTTTGAGGTCGAAGGAAATCCATTAAATTCGGCATCTGATTCGAACACCGATTTTAATATTGCCGCTCACAATTAACTTTATCGGAGCACGCGACATCAAAAGCTAGCGGATTAACAATTGTGAGCTGAACAAAGATGGCGGGCTTCTGTGAGCTGCAGAGCTTCCTGACGCTTCAGTTGCTAAGAAAATGCCAAAAACCCCTATTCCAAATATCAGCGTTTTTGCTTGGCACCAGGCTAAATTTGTATACAATGCAATCAGTTTACTAGTTTCAAGACAAATCATGCCTCAAACTGCCTGCATTCGACGTTTAAATCCACGCCGAACTTTTACCGTTTCTTGCGACTGGTTAGTCAAATTTTATTATCGAATTCAATTCGTTCAGACGTCGTACTTCTCATGTGCGGAATGCAACTAGTAGATTCGACGCAGCAAAAGTTCGACGTATGAACTGGGCTTGAGGCAGTTTTGCCGCGTCGAATCTAATAGTTGCATTTTGTAGATGAAAAGTGCGGCTTCTGAACCAAATGAATTTGACAAACTCGATTCAAGTTTTCAATTTAATACTTAATCAAATCTGTCAAATAAAATAGGTCCAGACGCGGCCGCACTCCTCATCTACAAAATGCGCCTATTATTATAATTAGATTCGACAAGGCAAAAGTCTGAACTTGGCCTAAGAAGAGGCCAACGTTAAGAAAAGAACGTGAAAACGTTACGGTACGGTCCCGTATCGTAATTTTTTTTTGGGGGGGGGATGTTTTTTTCAGTACCGTAATTTTTATAAAAACATTCAAAAATCCTTCTGTAGCCGCACTGTGCGGTGACCTTACTGTTTCAGTCATATGAAAACTGCTCATCGTGCATGGTACATTTTGTCAGGATATCATGCAAACCTAGTGTTCTTTTTACTTTAAACCAAAAGACTAAACATTTCTGGCAATAATTTACTTAAAATGATAATTTTTAGGAGAGCAGTTCTTCAAATTTATCCTTAAAAAATTCACTCGGCCTGCCTTCCAATTTTGACCGATTGTCATCAGCGTCTATATTAACCGAAGACAGGAGGAGTTGTGATGAAGGTGAAACACGTGTTCGAGAAACGAGTCATTGCAAAAGAAAGAGAGCGAAATGAGTGTGACGGTTGACTGTTATGTTGTACTGCAGTTGTTTTCTATTATTTACGAACAAGTTACTGAAAATCCTGCATAACGGCCCTCGGACTTGAGAGAGGAGATCGAGGAAATGACTTTATTAGCTTTCTACTCTCCCTCCCCTAACAAAAGAAGGTGCAAGCTAGTCAATGAACTGTAACTGCAATCCATATTCAGTCAATACATCAGTAGATATTTATATCAGTAGATATTTATGTCCGTAGATTATTGAGGTAGGCTTAGCAACGCTCAGTTTGAAGCTGCTAGCGCCCTTCATTTTGCAAGTTCAAAAAGTGAGTATGTGCGTACTGTTGATTATATGTATATTACATCGTTCGAGAAGAATTAATTAAAAATACCGCGCGCATGCATTTGATAAAAGTGGCTTAATACGACGAGTGCGTAGCACGAGTGGTATTCAGCCTCTTTCATCAGATACAAACGACATTTTTCATTAATTCTTCAAGAACTAAGGTGGAATTTCCTATTAATAACACACCTACAAAACTACGCGTTTCTAATCACAACGGACGGACGTAAAGTTTGCAAATTGGTTTCAATCTGTCACATTTCTCGACCTACAGCTTCCATAGAAATATTGATGCAATATCTCCTTTTCTCTTGTGCATGGACAGCCGTAAATGTAAATTCTTTAGCGCTTACGCATTAAAATTACTGAATTTCAAAAAGTTACAAATTTGTGGGAAGAGGAATACATACTAATACCCAAGACACTGCCAAAAGACGTAAAAACTGGAAGAATTACAAATTTAGTGACGCAGTTCTTCGTGTATATATACCGTTTTATTTAGATACTTGTTTGAGATGGACAAAGGCATAACCTTGCTCTCCATTGCTCGATTGTTAAAAAGCAGCGCTCGAAATAACAGCAGGTCAAGGGACAATGTCCTTCCAGATTTGCTTAATGACCGGCCAAATCTGATTTTGAAAGGACAGATTGACTGGCTATATTTAGAGAGAAAAAATCAGATTAACAGAATATTAAGTATTCATAGTTTTTGTCCTTCCAAAAATTAGTTATGACCTTCCAAAAGTGTATTTTGAAGGACATGCTGTCCTGCATATGTCTGGTCGTTATTTCGAGCCCTGAAAAAGTGTTTCCATATGATCACTCACGATCGCTGCCATCATTTTCAGCGATCCGGCGATTGTATGGAAAGCGGCTTTTAATCACTAGCTGTGCAGAGGACTTGGAAAAAAATCCGAGTCCACCTTACAGGTTCGAGTTTTACGAATCCCCTGCACAACTAGTGACTACTGAAAACAGAGCTGAAAAACGAACAAACTCTTCGACTAAAATTCAAAAGTTATACGCCTTTTTATTACAAGTTAAGAAAACATATCTAAACTTGTAGGTTATTGTAATAGCTTTGATTTTATACGGCGGCCGTGTACTTTCTTGCAAAAATCTGTCGCGTTAGTACGTTTTTCAGCCCTGTTTATTTATGAGCATTTTCTATCAAAATCATTGCTATTTTAAACCAGGATTAAAACTAACCAGCCTGAACAAACGGGCCTAGGATTTTATATACATTTGTCAATTGGCGAGTAGGAAATTCCATAAGTTGAAACATATAATGATCTTTTAATTCTACTCTTGACTCTTGAGATGCGTCATGAACACTTTATGTCTGGATAAATTTGCAAACGCATATTTTTCTCCGCTTTGGCTTAGTGTCAGGCCGGCTTCACAGTCGTACACTATTTTCTTGGACAAAACACTGTTTAATTTTAGTGTTGATGAGAGGCCGTAACCGTAGAAAAAAAGTTATTGCCTAATTATATCCATTTTTAATGACCATTAAAAATGATTGTTAAAATCTAGTCAGGGGGTATTGAAATGTTTATTACACAGTCCTATCAAGCATTGAGTTACCAGTCTTATTGACTTGAGTGTTTTCTAAGTCTTGTTTCTTGAAAGGTACTTGTGTTCACGTCTACTGAACTCTTAAAATGGTTGGCATTATATACTAGTTATTAATTCGAATAACTGAAAGTTCTTCAAGTGGAACCATCCCAGCTGCGAAAGAATTCTAGCCGTCGTGAACAAAAGTTTAAGTCCTGTCAAATATTTAACTTTGTGTAATCTAGACGTTTGTTTCTTGGAGAGGATCTGAAAAAGGCGATTCAACGTTTGTTTTTCGACGACAAAAAGGCTCTAGCGACACTTGATAACCCAAAATGGCACTGAAAATTCTTGAGTCTCTGTCTACCCTATTCAGGTACATAAACTGGTGAATTTCAAATTATAGGTTTATAGATGACGATTGACACACGTTAATACTAGCAAAATGGTTTATAATAATCCGATGATCAACATATTTGCACAACCATCACTCTTGTTAAACATTCTTCGCATTAACCAATATACAACAAAAACCATCCATTGGAACAAATCTGAAAACAAAACAACGATTGTAAATACTAAATTAAACGTTGTAAACGTTTCTCGCGAATTCTAAGAGATGTGATGTATCAGTGGGTCTTCCTTTAGGGAGAATGAAGTATTCTAGGACAATGATTTAATTTAATTTAATTTAATTTATTAACTTCGCCATACAAAAATAAACAATACAATGACATACATTACAAGGCAGGGAAGCCACAACAGCGATACCAATTACTGTGCATGGTCCACGATTTCTTCTCAGCAATGAATAATCAACTATGTAGCTTTATTAAGTCATTTACGTTGCTGAACAAGCCGTGTAAGTAAGATCGCAGAGCAAATGTTTAGAATAGATTGCGTATAATAGATTACGCATCTGAACGAGAAATAAAACAACAGTTCAGTTCAGTTCAGTATATATGACTATTAAAACGGTACCGCACGATCACGGCATGGTTATGGCAGGATATTTCGAATGTTTTTATAGATATCACGACGATGACGCAGTGCGGTGCGGCCTGCTTCCCACTCACACGAAATCTGCACTTGTCTTGGTTGCCCATGGAAACTGAAAACATCTGGTCCGTCACTTTGTCGAGAAATGGTCACGTGATCCTTATTGGCGCTAACGTTTTACATCTGATACACAAACATTCTAAAAATGAACAGTGAACATTAACCAAGATCCAGGCTCCATAACAATCCTCGATTCCGGAAAAGATGGCGTCGCGCGTTGCATTTTGGGAAAATGTACCAAATTTAGTTGAAGACCAAATGTAAACAAACATGGCGGCGAGCGACATTTCGCTGAAAGAACCTGATATTTTTGGCGCAAAACTTACTAAAGATATCGAAGTTTTGACAAAAGCTGAAGCAGTGAGATGGCTCAGATGCAGAGGCTGTCGGAATTTAAATTTGGTACATTTTCCCAAAATGCAATGCGAAACGCCATCTTTTCCGGAATCGCGAGGATTGTGGCGGAGATCAGGCCATCGGTCAAGTTTACATGAAAAAGAAAGCACATGCGCATTAGGTATAAGGTGTAGGGTTCCAAAAAAGTGCAATGAAATTACAAGAATACTGTTTGCGACTTTTGCGAGATCTCAGCCAATGATTGCGATGAATATATGATATTATTAACGGTTTGGCGCTTGCACGGAAGACCTGTGTTTGCGTCTTTTTTAATGGAATGCACTAGGTTGGCGAGAGTTTTATCCGAATTATTTCATGGTGTGAGGTCCGACAACCTAATTGTATCCAATGTCAAATTACAAACGACATAGTTTCAGGTTGAAGCGATTGTCAGTTTTCCAAGTTAATTTGATTCATTTTGTCGTACATTGGGTTTTTTATCGCATGACCTGTAGAAGGAATTGCATGCTTTGCGGCCGAGAAGAAATATTACTAAGAAGTATTTGTAAGCACTTAGTCATGTGACTTTGCTTAAATTCATAGCTCGTTTTAGCTCTATCTGCCCGTGTGGCAAACGGAAAGCAAAATATTTTGAGAAGGACTTTTTCTTATCAATGCATGTTTTGGGTTGTTTTTGCCAAATGGACAACATTTGTTTTCAAAATATCAACTGCACTTAGACATTTTTCAAAAGTTAAGAATTTGATCTATCAATTCAAAATAAACACATCTCCCCAGTTTCATTTACAATGTTTTCAAAAAGTCTCATGTGGTCCATGTGAGAGGAAATTGTTCTGTCAACATATGGTAATGAAATTAACACTTTGCACTATGCTTGAAAATCCCCATTTTGCGTCATTAAGAATAAAAATAACCTCTATCTGTTGGAAGTCTCGAAAACAATTTCAACCATAGAAAATCTCCAACCATTGTAAAGCCTTGATCAAAGTTATTCCAAATTCTCTCAAAATATGATCACCATAATATAAGTAAATAATATTTAATAATAAGCTTGAACAGCCTCTGCAGTTTTCACTGGGTTCACTGCTTACGTACTGTTAAGCGGATCAGTAGGCGGTTTTGTGAAGGGCTCCCTCGAAGGTCAAGTATATTCTGAGTTAGTTTATGAATCTCCAAAAGTGTATAGGTGTTGCGCCTTTAATTTGGTCAAGTGGCTTTTAACAACTTTCTGTCCACACTGTCTAAAAGTGATATTAATAGTGTGTACCTGCAGATAAAAACGAAATGGATTACTTCACAAATATTTGGTAAGCCTTGATAAAGGATGTGTTATCTAAACTATGGCTCAGTTACAGCGCAGACAGATATATGTTTGGAAGGTCTACGAAGACTAAGTATTGTTTGTAATTTGTTCATCAAGATGTAATGGTTCCTCGTGAGCCTTGGTTTATCATATAGTGTTCATATAGTTTGGGATCAGCCCTTCTCTTACAAAGCCATGCAATATTTCATTTACACAGACATAGTATGGCTTTATACCAGCCATTAAACTAATCATTTCCGAACGTGTGATCTAAAATGCAATCCATACACATACAATTATATTCGTCTGACTCTTTCGTCCTTCTTTTACCATCAGCTATATTGTCGTACTAAGAACTTTTCTACAGTAAGGTCAGTAAGATAAATTGGCAGATAATAGACGGAAGCCACCGATCTCCAGATGTCCACATCAGGGATGTCAGTATGTATATAAATCTGTAGCTGATAATTATGAAATCATTTTCTGACCGGTCTTTGTAAACTAGAAGAACTTGACCACACCTAGCCGGCTAACATCTCCATAATTTATCATTATTGTTAAAGGTAGTTTAACTAAGCAACCGCGATAGCAATGGCAGTACCACGGCATAACAAAATGGTCTGAATATAATTGCAATTTCAATGACTGCAAACTGATGAAAATCAACTCAGTTGACAGTTCACTTATTATTCAATTAAAACAGCGCAAAAAGTCCGAAATTCACGCCATGTAGAGAGGGAACTCAAAAAGGGTAGCAGTTTTCTTATTGATATCAACGTAAATGAGAGAAATGAATAGCAGTTGGACATATCTTCAACGAGTGAAATTTAGGATCAGTGTCCACTGAATTAATCATAAGGGTTTCGTGCATCCCGTGATACTCTTTCCTAAGCGCAGTGGGCGTAGGAAACGTCTGGAGACTAAGCATTGTATGTTTTAAATCGAAAAATTTGCCCTCGCTTTTTCGATAGAATTGATGATAATGCCGGTATTTTAGTATACGAGATTATTATCATGATTTCAATACGCCATTAACTCAATCGTGTTTTGAACAATATACTCAAATGTAACAGGCATAAATTATACCAGCCTTTTTGGCAGACAAGAATTGATAAGCAATATTCATGGCAACAATCAATGTTAAGCACGGATCGAGAAATTGTCATCCAAAATAAGACAACTTTGGTCTATGGGTTAGCAGTTAAGTGAGAGTTAAGTGTCGGTCTCCCGGGTAACGTCATCATGAGTTAAGCAATTATTCAAGGATTGTTTAAATCATGTGTTCAATTAAAATAATACGGCATGGAAATTTGAGTATAAAAATAATCACAGGGTTCCCTAGTAGTCCTAATGCCGACCCCTGTGGCACACCACCACTGTCAAAACATGACTTTTTGTACTAATATAAATGTGAATTACGTTTATTGATGTGCCGAAACTATCTGCATGCCTCTGATTTAAGTCGGAGCAGAAGGATGCCTACACCACAGTTAAAAGTGATGCTTGTTATTTAGAAATAGCGTAATACACCCGTGTTTTGATCAGTAGCTGTAACGTAGGACTAACATTCATGGTGAACTCTCCGCAAAGCTTTTTCGCGCGGTTTCTTTTCTACTGTTCTCATTCACAAAGCCTAGTTAACTATAAGAAAACTCGTAGTTCAAACGATAGTCAACTTCAGTGAAAAAAATTGTTGGCATTGATCATTAGTCAGCTCAGGGGGAGAGGTGTGCAGGATGGGTTAGAGCACTTAGGCTGGTAGACGCAGTTCACGTGTGGTCAAGTGCAATTAAAATATAATCGGAGTCTTGCACTTGTTTGTTTTTGTTGTGTCATCAATTTTCTATAACAAAGTTTTCATTGCATTTATAAACGCACACCACAGTCCACTCAAATTGAAATTCTTTTTATCTGATAGCTTGATTTTTGGAACCTACTTGAAGAACTTCATCATGAGCATAGTGAAGGGATTTTCCAGTCTGGTCTGGGGTCCTGAACAAGCTCCACTTGATGAAACTCAGATTAAACTTGTAAGAAGCTCGTGGCGCAAGGTAGAAAACAGTAACTTGCAAGTTGTTGGATTGATGATGTTTAGAAGGTATGATCTCAAAATATTGTAAAAAATATTTTGCTGTTGTTTTAAATCGACGATAGCATTTTCGCACTTTGCATTCACGTAAATGTTAATAAAAACTGAAGCGTTGGCATCTTAAGGGGCAAAAATATTCGAAAATATGCTCCACGCTGAAAATTTCTTGGCAAAGAAATGCAAACAAGAGAATATGCAAAAGACATTTTTTCATGAAAGGAAGACAATCTGCGGTTTCACACTTAACTGGTATTGTACACAATGAAGAAAGTGTTGCTGAAGAAGACTGTGCGGTTTTCAAAAAGGAAATCTAACCTATTGATTTTTATCTCATATTTAACTAAATTATCTTGAGATCAAATGCAATATTAAAATTTGTTGAGCCAATTCTCTTTGAAAATAAGGGCTGGTGGAGCAGATGTACAAGACTAAATATTATTGACTTACGGAAATTTTGGGTCAGACCTTTTTAGCCTTGCTTTTTAAAATAGCTACTAGTAATGTAACAAGTCCTCTAGATTACTTTCTGTGTGCCTCCAAAAGATTACCATAGCAATACCACGCTAGTCTTAATCATAAAGTCAATAAAAACGAATGTTTATATTTCGATAATGCTACAGTACACCTCACCTTTCGTGATTAGATGCAAAGAACTAAAATATTCTGCACTACAGAACACAAAAGGATACAAGAAAAAAGAAGAAGACAAGACAAGAAAAGAAAAGAAAAGAAAAGAAAAGGAAAGAAAAGGATAGGAAAAATAAAAACACTGAAAAGATTTTACCTTGTATTTTTGGAGTATCTTTTCGAAAAACATCGCCCGAGCGGCGTGATATCATCAAAATAAAAAATCTTTCAAATTCTAGTTGTGATCATTGCATGTTCATGCGATATTGGCACAAGTCAGGTCAAGGTTTAAAATGATATGTATGGAGCCACCTTAAATATCACAAAAACATCATACCATGTTTCTTCAAAAGTAGTATTTATTTCGGTTGATTGTGAAAGAGGTGATATTGATCAATCCATTTTCAAGTACTTTGATCGCTAACACGGAGTCCATCCTTGTTCCAGGCTGTTCGAGATAGCACCTTACTTAAAAGACCTCTTTCCCTTTGGATACAATCCTGACAGTAAAGATCTGAAGGTCCACGCACTAGGGGTCATGAACACGGTGGCCGTGGCCGTAAAGGAGTTGGACAACCCCAGTGTATTAAAAAGTACGCTTGTGGAACTAGGATCCGTGCACAAACAATTCGATCTCACTGATAGAGAATTTCAGGTAAGCAAATGTTCCGGGACAAAATAAGGACAAAAGACATTCCTTTCTTCCATCTCATTTTGTTACTAGAGTGCAAATACGTTATTCTATTCATTTATGTTGTATTAATTCGGGATTGAATAATGCAAAGTATTGCAAACTTTTAGAATTTGTTCAATTGTTTGTTCTCTGGACTATATCGCTCTACAATCTCACAGCAGAGTGCAATATAATAGATGACATCAAACAGAGGAATGTCTGCGACTGAGGGTCTGTATACATGGAGTTGTGTCTTGTAGAGGGTTGCCGTTTCGCAAACACGGTAACCCTACCAGTAGGGTTCTCTTTTCCTCTTCATTTTTTCGTTCACACTCATTTTACCATATTTTGTTAGAATGTTGGCGCAGCTCTACTATGGACCCTAGAACAAGGTCTTGGAGAGGAATTCACTCCTGAAGTAAAAAGCGCTTGGATTGCCGTTTATGGGTACATACAAGAAACAATGAAAGAGGGTTTTAAATAGCACTAAACAAGTATACGCCCCCTGTAATATGTTTCATGGCAACAAATCAATTAATCCTCCTGTATTGAAAATACAACTGCTAAATTGTGTGGTATTATATTTGAACCAGAACACCAAGGGAAAGAGGAAACCAAGTAATGCTAACAATAATGATGATAAAAAGAAATTCTCAGATTAAAAATTTTTGAACTTAAAAAGCAAATTTTTATGGGAAAAATATCAATATAAATATATAGCACAAAGTCAGAAGAATACAATATTGATAATGGATGTCATAAAGAACTATTCATGGAAAAAATGTCAATTCCCAACTTGGGTCAAACATAGAGCTTCCCTTGGTCTAAAGGCCCGGTATTACGAGCAACAAAATTGTGCAACTTGTCGCGCAACATTGTTGCATTGCAAGTTGCAGAGCAAATGTAGTTGCTCGTATTACCACTCCGCGCGCAACAAATTTTCTTTGTTGGACGAAGTAGAAGCACGTCTACTTTTTGCAACAAAGAAAATTTGTTGTGTGCGGGGTGGTAATACGAGCAGCATTTGCTCTGCAACTTGCAACGCAACGTTGCGCGACAAGTTGCACGATTTTGTTGCCCGTATTACCGGGCCTTAACCAGGGAATCCCTGGGAATCTGTTCTACAGTATTTTTACAAGTTTGGGTATTACAGATTTCCCAAGTAAAATAGAACAAATTCTCAGTTTAAACCCAAGGAAACCCAAAGTTGGAAATTTTTTCTGTGATTGTTTATTTAATGTCTGTAATCCCTGTACATTAGCTACAAGATTAAGTATCCAGTATTAATCCTCAATATTAAGCACCTTTCCTTGATTAAGCACCCCTCCACCAAAAAGGTCACCAGGGAGGGGTGATAATCAAGGGGTAGGCTCAGCCTATCCAGTAAGATACAGCTGTATTAATGTGGTATAAAACTGGCTTTCCAGTACATTTTATGCAGTTATATACACCAATTTCCATACATTGGTTAAGTCGTCACACACAAAGCATTCAAGCAAGGCTTCAGGGTACAAATTGGAATAATCCTTTGTGTGTACCCTGGAGCCTCACTTCAATGCTTGGTGTGTGACCACTGAGCTGATGTATGGAAAATGGTGTATCAAAATAATATAAGGGATCCCCTTGATTAAATGACCCTTGTCAAAAAAATTTGAAATTAGCTCTCAGGGCACTTCATAGAAAGGAAATACAGTATATATCAAAATTCACAGTGTTTATCTCATGGTGAACCTATAAACCCCAATAAAACTTTATAAACTTTTTATCAAATAAAGGGAAAAAGACAACTACATTGTTTACCTCTAACAATTTCAATGAAGAGCAACTCCATTAAAAGTATCAAGCATGGACATTTGATACAGGTTTTCCTATTTATCTATTTTAGCAAATAAAGTTAAGAGGAGATTTTTTTCAATGACGAGCAATAATGGCGAAAAGCGCCAAAAACTAGACTTTCGTGCGAGTTTTAATCCAAATTTTCGTTCTGGATTAACACTCAAATCCTATTTCTACCGGTTAAAAACTGATGTACCAAGATAAAATACCTGTTTAAAACAAATTTTTGAATTGTACAAAGACTTTTTCTTGAATTTGTGTTGGGATTAAGCTTTTTCAAGCTGAATATAAAGAAAACATACAGAAAATGAGCAAATGAAGGCCTAAACCTCATTTTCGATCCAAATTTTCGTTTTGGATTAACACTTTGATTCAACTTTCATCGGCCAAAACTACTTACAAACAACTTAAACTTTCTGACAGAAATGATTTTAATTCTGTACAACAGCTATTCTTCAACTCAGGAGTTTTTGTCGTTCACTGCTCGAACTTGAAAAAAATCCCCTCTTAATCCAAAGAAAGTCTGGGAACCCAGGTGTGGTATAATAGCTATGAAACATATTATTATGTACATGTATAAGCAGCCAATAATATACAAGATATTTACTCCAATTAATGAATAAAAACCTTTTGCAAAACATTTTGTCTTCATCATAAAGTTTTATTATAATCACTGTATAAATAAAATTGCCATTGGAATGGCAACTACTCCCATTACTGATTTGTTCTCAGCACATATTTACAAGATGTACACAATGCATAATCTAGGTGTTCTCTTTCAACATTCAACTTCAGGAATCTCAATAATGATTAGGTAGTTGGTTATGAAACTGGTTGTAACAATTCTAAGTCATACATTGAAAGGAAACCTCTGACTGGCATTTTCCATTTGAACATCAGTGAACTGTCTTCAAAAACCGACTCGGGTTCTGAAAAGCCTGATTTGCAACAAATCCATGGTTAACTCTAAAGAAAACCATTGATTTTATCCTGAATCAGCACTTATCAGGCTTTGGGGAACCTGCTCCTATAGGATGTGGCATAGCCAGGTGAGTATAGCTAGGGAACTGAGACTCTGTATGCACCCTTATAAAAACCTTTGGTAGCCAGATTTGATGTGTTGCCCCACATTTGAGTGTATGGACAATATTTAAACGTTTTCGGTGCCCAGAAATGGCTGGTGTTTAAAAATTGCCTGAATGTGTGGCAACATCTCACATCACATGATCTGCATAAAAGATACACCATGTTACACTTTATCATATGACATGTATTTGGCCCCATGTGCACGCTCCAAAGAACTTTTGGAAATAGTCATGTGACTGGGTGCATATTGATGTTCAAAGGTGTCTGAGAAAAAAATTCATTCTGTATCTGGACCCAGACCCATTCCCATCTCCAAAAACAGATTAAGTGATATGGCTAAAAATGATCATACAATAAAATGCTTATTGCCTGAGTTAAGTCAGGCCAGACAGGAAAATAATTGCCTCTTTGGCATGATCTCAAGCCTAATGTATTTTCCTGTCCAGCCCTTCCACTCAGTCAATAGTGCATACAGTAGTATCTGATACAAAATGAGGTATAAACATAGTACTGTATAACAATGTTACCTAGCATGCCCAAATACAGTATTAATATGGCCAGTCTAGGCAGAGGTTAAAATGTCTATTGTTAACAACACATTCATTGCAGAATCTGTTGAAACTCGTGATATGGAAGTAAGGTCAATATACAACTAGTATGAAGAACAGAACAACAAACTAGCAAAACATAAATAGAGTTCATGAGGAAACATAAAACAAGAAGGTTCTGCACTTAAAAAACTGGAAAAGAAAAGGTCATCCTTGTTTATGTTTCCTTATCAAACTGTTTGCTTTCAGAAACATATTTAAATAGTGTTCAATAATGCTTAGACTCAAGTTGTTTTCAGGTTCAAGTGTCAGTACATAACCTACAAAGACTTGTAACTGTTGCTGAGGACCATCAAGATATGCATAGGCCTGGAGAAAAACAGTACAAAATAATAAGATATAACTAGCCGTTTCTAATAGAAAGTGAAATGCTGCGAGCAGAAAATAGCTGGTGTATCTACGTTAGCAGAACTGTTCCCCTAAAACTCACGAAAGTACACCGCTTTGTCTGATATATCAAATCTCCTGTGCGTTGTGTGACGAACACTGCTAGTTGACCTTCAGTATTGAACTACTGAACATAATTCTCCAGGTTCAGTGTCGGACACACACAGTTCAAAATATTTAGCACTTTGAGTAAATTAATTAAAAAATTGGGGGTAGCTCATCACCCTTCCTCGCAGCCAAGTACTGAATTACGAAGGGCGCAGCTCAACGTGATCGAGTCGAAGGTTTACAAGGGCGCTTTCATTACGAGACAATTGAACAATCACACATTTACATGCAAATTTACATACACATACACGTAGCAGCCACCATACGACCCATGTCTGCGGATCACGGAGATCACGGTTTTTCAAACAATCACAAACGGCTAGCGACGGCAATGATTATAAAACTAACTGACTACGACAACACAAGTTTTAGAAATGTATCACTGAAATATATTGCTTTTTCAAACAATCACAAACAGTGTTAGGAATGATTATAAAACTAATTGATTAAAGTTTGTTTAGTAAAGGATGTGTATCGCTCCCTGGCAGCCATAAAAAGAGTGCTTGATAAATATCTGACACATAATTTGCCTTGTAATGTATAGAGAATGCATAAATATATGTGGATTTAACTGAACTACTGAGAGTAGTCTGCGTAAAGAAAGCAAAATTTCGATTCACCAAAAATTTTAGCGATATCGTGTGGCTTTCTAAAGAGATTTTACCTCTTTGAAGAGGAGAACATTGGAATGCAACTTTATATCGTCTTGCTTCGATCGAGCGTACAACGTGGCGATGAAAAACTCATAAAAGGACATTGTCTTTCCTGAGAAATATCACTAAACAGTTCATGACCTTGCTGAACACTTCCACGAATACAAAGCAGGATTCAGTGGATTCCCGGGTATGATAAATCTGAATAACAACGACAACTTAGCTAGAAAACAAAGACTCCAATCGCGTGGTCAGCGATCATTCCAAGCATATTTTGATGACGTCACAAATCATCGTTCGCTACATACATATACGTACGTGCCTACCAAGAATCGAGTTCAGAGCTGGTACATAAACATGCCGCGCATGTGCAAGATTAGTGTCGCTGCTCGCTTCGCTCGCAGCAATAATGGTTGAGTGGTAAGAATCCTTCTAAAAAATGAAAAAATTGCTCAAAATGCAATTCTTACTGAATGGTAACTGTCACTACCATTCTTTAAATAACAAATTGAAACTTACACAGTATTAGTGAGTAAACTGGTTTGGACTGTGTTGGTGTATCAGTTTATGCAATAAGGAATAAATGGAAATCTCAGTAAAAAATGAGTCAGAGTACTTACATCAAGTGATGTTTTAAGACAGTAAAAGCAAGGGCCAAGGTTCAAAACATCAGTGATGTAATAACTCTCTTTCATATATTCATTCCTTATTGTACCAGAAGTTCTTTGTAATAACAACTTTCCTTCCTTCAATTAAGTGCCACCTCTACATGTATATCCCTGATTTTCTAACTCCAATCAATTACAAGTATTCTTGTCTTCTAGTATTACAAGTACATTCTTGTCTTCTAGCATTGATCAATTTATATATCCTTCTTATATCTATATTTGAATGATAAGCTATGTAGCATTTTAAGCTACATTCCTCACCTTAGAGTATTTAGTCCAGATCGAATCATTTCTGTAAAATGAATTGTTCAATAAATTCATTCTGCTCACTTTCTACTTTTTGAAGGGATTTATGTTGTAACCTAAACCTAGAAAAGATGTACGGTAATAGTATCATTGAAACTCAATAATCAAGTTGTCAAGTGTTAACTAGTCAAGTACAATTCTACATTTATTAGGAGCAAAATAAAGGCCAAGACATGTGCAACATTTGCTGCAACATCATGTGCCAACACAGTTGCACCATGTGTCCACTTGCACAATGTATCAACCTCTGCAATGTTGCATGCAATGTTGCAGAAACATTCACCATGGATGTTTTCACAGTCACACAAAAACTGCTTGAAAACTACAGTGTATCTTCTAGAAACAAGGATATTATGCTGTTGCTCTTCCCTCTCAAAAAATACCCATTTGAGCTAGTTCCAGAGGTCAAAATGTCAGAATTGCATTTTTATAGATTTACTGTGATACTGTGTATCATTTGTAGGAGGGGGTCGTAAGGGAGGAGGGGGGGGGGGGGGGGGGGGGGGGGGGGTATGGAAACCACAAACAAAATTGAAGGGGAAAAAAACACAACAAAAATCATCAAAATCCCCAAAACAGCAAACTGCGTACAAAATCCCAAGTAAAAAAACTGCAAAACCTCTGGTTGGGATAAACAATAACCACAAAACCACATCGAAAAAAGTGCAAAACTGCAATCGTGGTCAGATAAATTATAAATAAATATATTTAGAGAAATTACAAAGACACACCACTTGTTTAGTTTTTAAAAGTTATACTGTCTAGTGATATTGCTATGAACTTTCTGAAATGAGAAATGCTTTGTAAACAGGAACAATACAATGTTGTATACTTTAATTAATAATAGTTAATTATTGTTATTCAGGGCTCCTATTGATAGTATTCACTAAATATATTGTGATTGATAGGGTTACACTGTTGAAATAAAGGATTTCACACAAATGTTTCACATGATATTTCACATGGTATCCTTTTTCACATGCCTTCCACACACTTTTCACATCTATTTCACACATACAGTACTGTCCTAGTAGTGATATGTGGACAAATAAATGCTTAGAGTGATTTTATCTAACCTGTGAAAGAAAGTTGACTAACTAATTTGTACTAGTTGATAAAGAACAAAAGATGGGTTTGAAGTCTACTACTAACTATTATGTGTAATATTTTTTCATGGGTTAAAATGAACAATAAGCTTTATTGTCATATTGTGGCTTTGTTTGTATATTGGGGTTCAGAAACTAAAAATCTAAGATATTAAAGAGACCATTCAGTACTTAAAACAGGAATGTCCGGTAGATTAGCTGTGATTACTCATATTGATGACTGATTCATTGTTATTTGCCCAAGGTCGAAACAGTGGTGTTTTTCACGAAATGACGTACAACAGTCAATAACCAAATTATTGCACGCTATCTTTGTAAAGTATGACCATAATTCAATGGATTACAAACGTAGTAATACGTAGGAACGTGGCTCAAACTTCTACCCCTTCGGTAATTAAAAAGAGAAACATTATGTCTCTAATACCTTTCTAGTTGAGTTTTTTTCTCGGCGATCAGAGCTCTCAGTTGTTGTTGCTGGGACTCTCTTTGCTTGGCTATCGATTTTAACAAATTTCTTGAACCAATGGCCTGTATTTGAAGAAGAAAGAAAGCATGATTTAAAATTTTTATTCATAGTAACCATGGGAAACACAACAAGCTAACAACTAGTACTTAAGCTTACCTTCATTTTCTCTTTTTCGACTTCCTTCGCTAAAGAATCAACCATGTCGATAAATCCACCCACAATTTTCTGGAACTCGTTTATTTCTAGTGAATAAAAAGTAAATAGCAAAGGTATAAGTGGTTTTGATATCCATACAACAGACCGTTGTACGAAAACATCATATCCAGATCCAGCTGAGTAAGTCTCGTATGAGGCGAACTTCTAGAATCGAAATCTCTTCAGTTAGAAAACCAAAAAAACAGAGGATACTTACTATCCACAAACTCTTTACATTCTTCTTTCAATTTTGTGGTTTCTTGACTAACTTCGGGCTCTAAAACCCGTACTTTATTCAACTCATCAAAATAAAAACCCTCAGTGCTGTCCGCCATCTTGTATTTGCTAATGTATCCCATAGTGCATAGCGTTGACACAAACCACAAGGGAAAGGCGTAGCGGGGGTATAGGGGAGGTGGGGTATTTTCATCACACTCAAATCCGACTTTTTGAGGTAAGTGAAGTTATGGTCTAAGTCTAATCAGAACGCATCCCAAGCGGAGGACAAGTAATCAGATTCCTTGTGATGTACCCTGGGCTAGCCACTTGTGGCATTTACATTCTTCCCTCCTACCGAGTCCTACTAGTTACATGGTAAATAGAATAACATATAGGCATCTTCACCTGGGTATAAAATGGCAGATATGGTGATTGTCAGATCACACCCTCTGACTTCAGTAGCTGATTTTCAGACAGTCAGGAGCATCTGCTTCAAGGTGCTCGACTGGGTTTTGATTGAGGTGCACCTCCGCTGTTTGATCGCAAAATGCGTCACGGCAAAAAACTTAATTCCAGAAAAAAAAATTCCACAGCAAGTCTAGGGATAGATAAAAGTTTCTTTTTGATGTTTACATCATTTTGATCGGATTTTTCAATATAAGTTTTAGTGGCGGCATTTTCATAAACCTGATTTTTTGGAAAAAATAGAGTTTTGTACAAAACTGCATTTGTTGTTTCATAAAATCTAGATCAAGTTCTGCACTCAGCTTCAACGATTTCTATGGAAGCATTTTCGAATAAAACGCGCTTGAACTTTTACGCATCAATTCCAAAAAATAAGCAATTCCAAGCATTCAGTTTACTTGGACGAAAACCTTACTTTTAGGACCTTTGTTCAGTAACTGGAGTGTAATATTATTGGTTAGAACACACCCAGTCAAACTTTATGAAAATTTTATGAGATTTTAGCATCTTCAAGCAATGTATTCCCAAGGTTGTTTTTCTTGTCTTCTACATCTCCTATCACTGAGGGACAGATCCAGAATAATATCATCCTTCAGCATTTAGAAATCAGAAACTGTCAAAAGGATATTTTGGGAAAGTATTGAGAAGAAAAGCACCCAGTCATCTCAGGAGGGGATGCACACACCCTGCACTAAGCCCACCCTGCCTATCTGTTGTGTTTAAATCACAGTATAGAGATATCAGTGTTCTATATTGCTTAAAAAATCACTTGTAGTATAATGACTTTAAACATTTCTGTTTATGTTTGTGAAATACTGTTACTAAAATTACCTTAATTTTGTAGCAACCATCTTAAAATATATTATTTTGATAAGTTTACACTACAAATTTGTTTAAATTCATATGAAGTCATTTAACATTTTAAAGCTTCTGCAGCAGATTCACTGGTAAAAACAGAGTGCAGCTGTTTAGCGTTAATAATTCTGAAGTTTATGTACTTTACTTGACAACAAAATTGCTCCAACTAAAGCTGCCACTTGTGAGCTTTGTCGCAATTACAATAGCAGAAAAGCAGTCTTTCTACACCTGCACAAGTCTTTTAAATTAAACAGACTGGCTCCTCTAGACTGTATACACAGCACTGTGGAAATTCTACAAAATACGAATCAGTAAAATAATTCAATCTCCTCCAGCTCTGTGCCTTCTCAAAGGTTCTTCCTCTGAGTCATGAATAACCCTTGCACCAACAGCTCCCTTGGTAGCATGCAGTAATTCTGCATCAGGCAGCTTAGAACCTGTCCCTCTATTCTCATAGAGAAGAGCATTTAAAGTTTCTTCATAAATTCTTGCCTCTGGAAACTCAACTTTTGTTTGCTTCTTCTCAGTTGCATATACAATTGATGTGCAACACACTTCTGCTGTTTTCTTTCCATTGCCATAATAAATCCAACAACAGATTTCATTATTGCCTATTAAGTCCTTTATAAAGAGAATACGTCCATTGAATCGAAGTGAAAGTTTATCAAAGAGTTCAATGTTCTTTAGTAGGTTGTCATCTGATTGCCTGTAAAAAACAAATAATATTTATCTCAGTTGCTGGTCCACACAATAATCTAATGCAACATTGATTTGGTGAATAAAGGGCAGACTTACGCTGTATATGAATACTTGTTGTTTGATCTATTATAGGAGAGTTTGACGATTGGCTGAAAAATAAAATAAGATAAATTTTAATAAAGACAAATGCAATTACTAAAAAGTGGTATTCTGTTGTATATAAGGAAAATTGAGACATTGTGATAATTACATACACACGTAGCAAAATGGGTCAAAACTAAATATCTTGCTATAAAGACTGTAACTTATCAACTAGGTTGGCTTAGTTGGTTGAGTGTCAGCTCAGGCTAACACTACTATAGTCTTGAAATAAGTGACAAGAAGGTGTTACAGTACTTTTAAATTTAATGAGTTTATTTTGTTAATTCAGATTTTGGATAGGAGGGCAAATGGCTGTGACACAAGGGCAAGAAATACAGTTAATTATTTCCAAAAGTTGCCTTAGTTATCCAAGACAGCCAGGCAAAACCACCAATGTTGTCTCCATGTCTGTTCAACTTGCCCAGTGCCTGGCCCTTAAGGTATCAGGGTACCCCAAAGTTTCTCAAAAGGGTCGATTTTTACTTTTTTACATTTTCTGATAGAATACACAATAAGCTATGATTCAGTGAAAAAATTATTTCACTAGCGATTTTTAATAGCGAGTTATAAGCGAAAAACTTAATTCGTCTTAATCCCTGTCAATTATCTGTTGACATCACTTGTCAATTGACCTGTCATCAAGAGAGCTTGTCGGTGAAGACTAACTAGTATCGAAACCTTTGTAAAAAGATTATTCAACAAGAGCCAAAGTTCAATGGGATCAAATTGCCTTGACTTCCCCCCATTTGTGTGGGAAACGTAACAAGATTTTGGTTGCCCTTTACTTCAGCTGTCATTGGGCAAGATTATGAGGTGTTATAATCCCCTTATATCAACAAACCCGCTTCTTGGTTCCAAAACACATTTTTGCATTTTTCTCGGAAGTGATTTTACGTTCAATTAGCCGTGTATTTTGAGTTCCCAGTCACAGGGATTTTAATGGATTCATCTGAAATTTGGCAGAGGTCGTCTTCGATAGTTGTTCTTTAAAAGTGTGTCTCCCATTTTTGATTTTTTGCTCCATTCCAAAGTTATCGTCTGTTTTGTATCGGATACAGCTATTTTGGTGGAGTTGTAACTTTAGGAACGTATAACAGAACAACGGGGCAACTAATAAAAAATCTGAGACACACTTTTGACAAGTGATATCTCATGATCTCAGAAAGATAGTAAACAATGTTTTCGAATCAATATTGATTGACCGGGAACTCCGCGAAGACACCTCAGTGAAAATTTGAATAATTCGCTCTAACCTGAAAGGAAAAAATTATTTTACGATACAAATAATAGAAATAGTTTCTACATTAATTCAGCTTTCTAAAAATGTATACTTTAATGGGGTTTAGACTAAACGTTTTGGCGCAATATAGAGTTGAACACACACCGGTCACTAGGGGTACCCTGATACCTTAATGAACCCCCAGGGTATATCTGTAAATAAATTTACCTTCATGGATAAGGATGTCAAACCAAAAACCCTGTCCCTGTCCACACCCTGCATTGGAGGGATTAAAAAAACCCAGAACACTCTCCCGGAAGAGTAGGTCACAGAGTTTCAAGTGTGTGTGTGTGTGATTTGGTTTTTGGCACTACAGTGCACAGTGGTGTCCCTGCCTGTATCATACTCACTTTATTTGCAGTACTAACAAGTAACCGTTCTTCCTTGGTTGATGTAATAAGTGGCACTCGACATATTGGATCATGCTGTTCTTTCTTTTTGGCTAGTAATGCTTCACATTGTGTGACAAGCTCTTCAACAAGATAATATTTTGCTTCTGCTAGAATTTCTTGGAGTTCTGTTTCATTTTGAGCTAAAGGAACTGAGCCATCTCGTAAAAAGTTGAGTATAGTACCAAAGTGCTTCCCACATCGATCAATAAGTATCCACCCTGTGGTAATGTTAAAACTTTGTTACAATAAGTAATCTTAACAGGGACGTATTTTATTCCTTTTTTTTCTTCTCCCATCTCCCAACCTGCATCTTAAATTCACTTTTCACAAAAGTTGGGAAAAGGAATACTAACACTTTTGCTTATTGTAAGTCGTAGTTCATATTCTATTTAGCAGCTGTTTCGTGATAGACAAATCTTCCGTTAGTTTTATAGGACAAATAAGCTTAAGCTTACTTATGTCTTTTGGTACGTTACAAAAATGACACTTGATAAAGTTCTGTGTAAGATGCTGACACCAGAAAGTAATGTTAACAGTGATTAGGTAAAGCAAGATAATGAAGAAGCTACCTTCAGTATCTGTTAGTACTTCCATCCGTCCACTAAACATAGCTCTAAGCATGTTATCTTGTTTTGTCAAAGTCCCTAAAGTGGTGTAGTGTAGCGACCCTCCAACGTTCAATTTCACATATTTTGTCGGGGATCCACGGATCGTAGTTGGGTGAGATGTTTCTCCTGACATCTTTTACTTGTGAGAACCTCGACCACAGCCTCAATAACTCCTCTGACAAGTCTTTTGTGTCAGAATTACTGAAAATACCTTACATTTATAGTGATGCTCTCGAAATAAACATTCGCTGTTTCACCAAGCATTCCCAGAATGCAGTATAACATTTACAACCGCTGACCACAAAAACTGAATCACTTTGATGGTAGGGTTTTTCTTTTTTTACTATGATTATTATTATTTTTTGGCGAAGAAAAGCTAAAAAGTTTGTAAATAAAATCAGTTAATCAATTTCGATAAGGCTAGAAATCAATCATAAAATACATGCAACTTAGAAAAGTATGTCCGTCTTTGGAAGATAATTTTTGAGAAACTCTTACGGGGTAAAATTTTGCCAGACACCGGCAAAATTCGGGAGATACGACGTCTGTGACACCCTTATCAGACAATAACTCGTGAATTTTCAAACGTGACTGGTTAGCTTTCGCAATAAACAGTCGAACAAGTTCGTAACAAGTTCGGAACCAGTTTTACGAGAAAAGATCACGTGTCACGTGAGTGCAAAGTTCGAACAACGTCCAATCCTGATTCGTGATTGGTGGAAATCATAGGTCGATAAGATGACATGTACATGCAGAGCTCGTGTTGTTGTGGTAGAAAAATACACCATCAAGCACGAAAGTCAGCACAACCAGTGAAGCAAAGATAACCTGTTTAGTTTTAATATCGTGACCTTCGATGTTCAAGAGTCGCCAAGATGTAGAATCTCAGCGTTAACTCTGTCAGTATCCAATATTTGAATTGATCCAGCGATCGCAGGATTCATATGCTTTGTAAAAGTCAAAGAACTGAATGGTGGTACTGCAGTTGATAAAGGCCAAGGCCAAGAGAACTTTCAATTTCATACTTGATAGTACTTGGTAACAAGTCCATAACAAAATAATCAAATCTTCAGTAATCTTAAAGATGAGGTTTTTACTTCAAAATAAGGAGTTATCGCGCCTTCGTGTTACTACTAGCAAACTTCCAAAACAACAATGTGGCCTTTCCAGTATGTCCATGTATGGTTCACAAACACAGCCCTGGTCATATGTGAGACAGCAAACCCTGGACGAATATGCCTCCAAGGTGTGTTCTGTTAGTTCTGTTATAAGCGCAGTCAAATTCGACTACAATTTTATGTCTTTAGGCCTCAGAATTATCGAATGTTCATCGTGGGTTTTTCACCGAGCACTTCCACGCATGGGGGTTTTCTCTGCTTAAAGTTAAGTTATTTGTTGTTCGTGTTTCAGTCATCCATTCGTTTGACACCATATCAAATGCTCTATGCTGGAAAGTTCAAAGATGGCAGCCATTTAATCGTAAGTTACTGCTGCAATCTTGTGTTGTAGACGATGTGTCTCAATAATGTATATTTCGCTATTTTTTTGTACATGATGTACATATATTTGTACTTCCAAAGCTATTCTAGCTCTCGTCTATTCCTCGTCGTGCGTGTATTCAGCTAATAAATGACTACACGTTAAAGGATTATATAGATTGTACACAAATACCCCAAGTATTTATTTCTTCGTCAAAGTGACTTTATAAACTGTTGAATATTGTAAAATTTTCTACACGGGATTTTTGCTCGCATAAGCGATTTGTTGAAATCATCAAATACGTCATCAATCAAAAAAGCTGTTTTCTAAGAGGGGGACATTTGGGGGTACTCAAAACAACCGAACAAAAAAATCGTCCAAAACTGAAAAATTGCGGCTATAAAACCCGCCGAAAAACCGAAAACCGCATCTCAAAAATCACTGATACAAAACCTGGAAACCGAATTACTGCAAAGATAATTGGATTTCACAGTCCAAAAACCGCAAAATCCGTAAACTGCAGACCTCTAGAAAATGGCAAAACCGTGTATAGACCACTTGCAGCACCTCGGAAGGCAGCTCAATTCTAGTTCTTAGGAGATTAAAATTCTTTTGTTTTGTCCTCCAAATTGCGCTGCTTGAACATCATGTGAAAGTGGTCTATGAAATGGGCAAAAACCGTAAAACAACATTAAAAATCGACCAAAACTGCCAAACCATAAACCCCAGTGTTCCCCTGACTTCTAATGTGTTATCCCTTTTTTGTAGAAAAGTGCACAGTATCTTCATAAAGAGTTACCAATCAGAATTGCACGACGTGTTAAAGATTTCCAGCAGCTTCCCTATATAGTTCTTTCTAACCCAGTTATGCATGATGTGGTAGGTTTGTAAAGTAGAAAACAAAATGGGGTGTTTATTATGTATAACCAAATAATTTGAACATGTTTATTTTGTTGTTATTGTTTTTCTCCTGTTTGGAATAGGTTGTTATCAACAGACTTGATATCCTTTCTCATGTGGGTTTTTTAACAGCTGAATAACACTGAAGTTTTCAAAATAATTCTTTTGGGTTTAATTAAAGCTCATGGGGCAGTTTCGCTCATCAGTCAAACTTGTCTACTTTTATCAGCTGATTAATAGTAACTTGTGTTAAAATGTTATAGTGGGAAAGGTATGCGTTTAGGCAAGTTTTAAAGGACCAAATTTCATTTGAAACTACTATAAATATAAATTCATCTTGACCTTGGACCAAGCCCTTTCACCACAATTGAGATTATAAGGTATAGACTTATAAAATAAATAAACAAACAAATAAATAAGATAGCAAAGAGCTGTAGTCAAATTAGCTTGTCATTGGCTAGTAAGATTCTTTGTTTCCATATTTGCATGTACTATCTGTCATTGACTTCTTTTGTTAGTAATGAATTTGTCTTTTCTTCTTTAGTATGAGCTGTATCTAAGGGCATTCAATATGTTAACCAAGTTTCCTAAGGTACTATTTATTCCCATTGTACATAGTGTAATTCTTTCATCTGACTGATAGTTGTTATAATCACAATTATACATGAATTTTACATGTGTCCACTTTGTAATACTTATTGTCATTTGGAACTAGGTGGGAAGTCTGGATGAAGAAGGTCGTTACAGTCATCTAGTCACAGGTCTGTTAGAAGACCATCAACATGTAGTCACTAACTTAGCTGAGGGCTTTCAAGAATGCAAAAAGCACATTTCTGTAAGTTCTACATTATGTCTATACATGTATAACATTTGCAGTATACTGAATATTATTGGATTTGTTTCCTTTACAGTATGATACCATGGGTAGTTTTCTGGATAAGACTCTTACATCACGACTAGGAATCAGAATGTTAGCAGAACACCATATTGGCCTTAGGAAT
This sequence comes from Telmatactis stephensoni, assembly GCA_029948255.1. NCBI lineage: Eukaryota > Metazoa > Cnidaria > Anthozoa > Actiniaria > Isophelliidae > Telmatactis > Telmatactis stephensoni. The sequence continues at coordinate 49,100 of JALIZF010000790.1, forward strand.
GAAAGAGTAAGTAGCATGAAAAACCAAGATAATTGCTATTCTATTCTGGAAAATCAAAGTGAACACCGGCCAGTCATTCCATGGGCACATTTTTTACTCACTAAGTTTCTCACTCACTCGCTTGTTGAGAGACCTTGAACTTCGCAACTTCCCGTGGCTAGCATATATCTCTTACTACTTCCTGTTCAGAGGAATTGGCTCTCCTCCAGATACCTGGTAGTCCTGTCTCTGCTTGTCAATAGTCTTATCTCTGCATGTCATGCAAATTGCCACTCTCGGCCTAACAACAGGGTTAAACATTCATGTACTTTTCTAATAATTTTTCTTTCTTCTTCCTTTTTTCCCTCTTTTGTTTTTCACCATTATTTTATTTTTTATTTTTTGTGGTTTATAGTTGTGTTTGAATTCACATTTTCCAATTATTATAATCTATAACTCTTTTAAATGAAATGCATATTGACATATACTATTTCTTTCCTCAGCCACATTATATTGGAATTATCTGTACCCATCTAAATTTAAAACAAGTTATTGAGAGATCATGTGACTTCTCAAGGTGAGAATTGTTATATCAATGTAATAGAAACTTGTAAATTGATGATATATAATATTGTTTTTATCAAAAGGCTTTTTTTTAAATACAGATTTAACTTTTTTCCAGCAAGAGTACCAAAATGCACATTTAACTTTTTAAAACTGTGTTATAGTCCATACCTAGAATTAAGGAAAAAAACTATAAAAAACTATGTATCCAGTATTGAAACAACAAAAGAGTGTACACCTGAGTTGAATACCCCATATACCATACTACATCCAAACCCCTAAGCAGGGTCTGAAAAATAAACTGTTTACGTCCTCAACCAACTGGTTTTGATTCTACAGTAACTTTGAATTACACTGCCATAGCAACGAACCTTTGCCTAAAAATATCCTAGTAAAAGATTCTTTAATTCAGTGTTACAAGGAGCTATTAAATATATAAGTTTAAGTTTGTGAGCTCATGAAACTTCAAAACTTGCTGTTTGCCTTATTTGCAGACAAGTTTGTGAGCATCTTTATGGTGTGGCACCAGGAGTGATCATCAATGGACACACAAAAGCTACCATCCCTTTTATTTCTGCACCACTGGAGTATATTTTACAGGAACTAATTAAAAATGCCATGAGGTATGAGATGTGTTAAACAAATAACCACTGATAGAATGCTCACATTCATGCTTCATCTCTAATTTTTGTTCTATTAAAATTGTATTGCTGAAATGTGTATTTTACAATAGATGTAATGGTACTAGAGATGACTGGCTGGATTGCTTTGTGTAGAGCATAGAGTTACATCTTCGCTTTTATTATTTAACAAATAGATCAGGCGTAACTATGTTCAGTACTCTAATGGAACACGACTTGAGCTGTAAAACACGAAAAAAGTTATAGAAAGCACGAGCCATAGGTGAGTGACTTCTATAGCTTTTTGAGTGTTCTACAGTTTCGGGGGCGTTTCATCAGAGTACAGAACATAGCTACGCCTGATCTATTTGCTTTATATAATAGAATTTCCCGAGAAAAAAAAGCAAAACTGAGAATAAAAATTTAGGAAAACAGAGTGCGCGCGTCTTTCGACATTGAATTGACAAAATTTCACAGGATACTATCATATGGTCAAAATTATGCAAAAAATAGTGTTTCTATGGTGTTTTTCACAACAAAGATCGTGAGTAAAAAATTTTGATCTTGTGATGTCACTTCTATTATCTGTACTCTAATAAACTATGGCTAATTGACTAATCAGATCGCGAGGCTCATAAAATTCTATTATATAAACCTAGATCAGTAGTGTGTTTGTACAAATAGAGAGGTATAGATGAAAAGAAAAAAAATGTAAAATGAAATGTGAAAAAATTGTGTAAATCATATACCTCTTTTCAGAGATTTAAAAACCTATTATCCTGAGTGTATACACTTGTATGTACATGACCAAAAAGGTGCTTGTCCTTCCTAATCCAGGCCCAAATAAGGCATCTGGCTATGACACCAGGACAGACTACAGATGTTTATTACAAAAAGTTGCTTTAGTTGTCCAAAACCCACCAAAATTGTCTCCACAAACCTTCTGCTTGTTTGGTCGTCTATGAATGTTTAGGTTTGAAAATGCAGACCACAGTGTGACCACAAAGTATTTTGTTGTAGGGCTAGTGTTGAGTACCATTATAGTAAACCTTTGGAAATCCCTAATCTTGTGGTGACCATTTGTACCAATGACACAGACTTTTACATCAGGTAAGCCCATTCAGTGCAGAGTTTTTCACATGACTGTAGTCTGTGTTGTGCCTCAGCATTTTGATGGGATAATCAACAGAGGCACACACTTAAATAATGACATTGGAACCCCAGGTGGCTGCATCAATGATGTGGTATAAGGTGACCATTATGACCTCATTTTGGTCTATCTACTATATATTCTCTATCCCATTATGACAGCTATAGTCATTATTGGCCTGTAGGCAGTCATAACAGTATAGAAATTACGTGGGAAATGGCAGACAGCAGAGAGGATCATGTGAGTTTTTTTGCATCTGGTGTTGCCATTTCAACACTATGACAAGTCGTTTCATGTTTGATGTGAAAAGTCACTTGCTTACATGCAATGCCAGGTGCAGAAAAAGTCCTCTGTGCTGTCTGTAGTTTCCCATTTGACATGATTATTAACCTCATTAACGGATAATAAGGAGGTCTCATTGAACGTGTACATGATTGTTGTGTTCCATTCCTTGTAAGGGTTCCATTTACAACAAGACTATGCAGTGCTCTATGAAGTTACATTTAATAAATCTAGATGGAAGCAGATTTGAAAATTAAGCTTTATTTTGTTTTACTATATTTTAATTTTTTCTTCTTAGAGTTTCTGATCGTGGTGGTGGAATCCCAGAGACAAAACTAAAAGATGTTTTCAAGTATTCATTTACAACCATGGGAGATCGTAGTGAGATTAAACCTTCTGATAATACAAGTATTTTTGGAGCTATTTGCCAGGGCCATCCAAATAACTCCCCCAGTGGGGGACCCATAGCTGGTTGGGGTTTTGGCCTCCCAACAGCAAGAGCTTATGCCAATTATCTTGGTGGTTCGCTAGAAGTACAGACAATGGAGGGGCTTGGAACTGATGTGTATTTAAGACTGCGACATATCACAGGGAGCAAAGAAAGCTTCCGTATATAGGTGTACTATATGAATAGGAATTTAAAATATATTTGAAATGCAAATGAATATTGTTTTATCTTTATACAATTTATAAGTCATTTTAAACTGACACAAAGGCTTCAGATGTTCATTATAGAATTACAAATAGATATAATTATAGACAATGACAAGCCGGGCATGACAGTTATAAATTATCATAAGGTATTGCAACTTCCCCGTACAATACATGTTATAGGTTCAAGATAATGTGCTTCACCTATCACATACAAATGAATGAATTTAGAACAAGACTGCAGCTGTATGTGGATAAATTAAGGCTGTAAAACTTTTGTTTTGTTACAAATGACTGAGCTATTATTCATGAAGCCTCGTCTTTGTGTGTGGAAAGTGAAGTGTGTCTCAGAAGTTGGCTATTGGTTCAGATCATTTTTATAGATCAGTTTTGTAAGAGAGAAACAAAGTCAGTCAAAAAGACTGTAGACTGTTTCACATGGATATTTTTTACCAAGTTGATTGCTAATAGATTATTATGTCATTATTAGAAACCTAAAAGAATTCTAATCCCTATATTCCTATGGCATTTGATAAATTCATATACCAACTCTGAACCCTTTTACAGATAAAGACTAATATTGGTACAAGATAGGTCAAAACAAGCTATTATGTAGATATATGTTGATTGGAAGTGATTGTGCATGAATTATTTATTAAAGAAATTGGGACTATTTTGGTATGTGTGCAGACAATATTGCTTAGTTAGTTGTGGTATTTGAAATGAACTCTGTGTCTACACGTGGCAGCTCATGTGCATTCTTTAACTTACCTTAGTTTATAGGACAATTGCAATTTTATGATTTTTTAATTTATAATTTATGTGAAGCGCTTTGAATCACTGATATTGCGCTATATAAGTATAGTTTATTATTATTATTATTATTACCTGGGTTGTTCTGTTCCCTCTGTAATTGGGCTTCCTGCGGTGTTAAATGGTAATTCAGTTTGCTGGTTAGAGCTTAAGGTAGTTACCTTGAAATAAAAAAGAGAGATGTCATCCTTCCCAGACTTTGTATAGTCGTTCATTGTACCATGGATGTTTTAAATGTGCAATAAAAAGAGGGGATCACCATTCTCGGTTTCGTGCTAAAATAGGGCAAATTACAGCTTCGGAGACAGATATGACTGTACGTATCCGGCGATTGAATAAAAATTACACCATTTCTTGCAAAAAGTATATGTTTTTAAGCAAGCTACAAATAGTAATCTTGTTAACACTAGCTAAACTAAGCAGTGGATCATGTTCAAGTGATATTTTACAAAATTTGATACTAATCTCGCAATCTGGTTGATTAGAATGTGTCAAGAAGAAGACAGACATACTGCTGACGCGTTTCGGCGTGCGCGCTCGTTCTGTTGCCCCGTTTGATTGATAGAAGATAGTTTTGAGTTGTCTGTCCTGTTATTGACACGCTCTTGACGCCATAAGATGTTCAAAACTGCAGTGAAATCACTCGCTGCGCTCGTGATTCCACTTGCGTTTTGGACATTTATGACGTCAAAAGTGTGTCAAGAGGACAGACAACTCAAAACCATCTTCAATTTGTTAATTGCACTAATCTAATGCGTGTAACCTTATTGATAAAATAGAGCAGATTTCGTATGAAGGTGAAACGGACCGCTCCGCGTGTCGTGACCGTGCTGTCTATAAAAACATTCCAAATTCCTGCCGTAACCGTGCCGTGACCGTGCGGTGCCGTTTTCACAGTCATACAAAATCTCCTCTACGAAACTGCGTATGCTCTTGAGAGTCGTCCTGAAATCAAACCCTTCATGCATTTCCGATCCAGTAATAAATATGTGCTTTCAGGAAATGTCTTTTATTTTTTATTTCGTATTTTCTACGGTCTTCTAAGTCAATATGTGAAAAAAATTAGCCCTGGAGGTCACCATTCACGTTTGCGAGATATTTTATTAAGCATCCTTAGAATCGGGCTAAAAACAACACTTTTCCTAGAGAGAAGGCTGTGGCGAGATTTGCACGTTTTTTGCTCACAAAGTCGTAATTCTTTGGTACCTTAATACGAGCAACAAAATCGCTCAACTTGTCTCGCAACATTGCTGCGAAGCGAGTTGAAGAGCGATGCTGCCCGTTTTACCACCCGAAAACAAACTTGTCTCGCAACAAAATAGTTTGTTGCAGGTTGAGAAATTTTGTTGCAGAAAATGTTGCTCGTATTACCACCTCGGCTCAACTTGTGTTGCAGCAAATGATTTTAGGGGCCAATGAGAATACAGGATTCTCTCAACCTGCAACAATAATTTTGTTGCGAGACAAGTTTGTTCTCGGGTGGTAAAACGGGCAGCATCGCTCTTCAACTCGCTTCGCAGCAATGTGGCGAGACAAGTTGAGTGATTTTGTTGCTCGTATTACCGTACCTTTAGGGTTAGGTATCATCATTTAGGTAGTGGTGGTAGTTCTTCACATTAAGCCGCGGCCGCGACGAGCAATTTTTGCTTGCTGATATCTAAAAATCACGCGTGTAGCCACCCTTGTACAAGCGATGGTGACACTAAAAAATCGCTAAAAAAAAGTTGCGAGAAATTCAACTCATTTGATTTCTCGCGACTTTTTTTCTTTTTTTTTTTTTTTTGGCGATTTTTTAGCTGTCGCGTCGCTTGCACAAGGGTGGCTACACGCGTGATTTTACCGTTCGTTGGTGATATCAGAAAATCGCGTCGCCTGTGGCAAGTAAAAAATCGCTCGTGTAGCCGCGGCTTTAGTATATCTTGACTCCTTGCCGTCTTGAACGAACCGGAAGCGGAAATTAATTTTTTTTCATATGACGTCACTCCATCAAACCCACAAACGGCTTCACCACAGCAGGCTATAACAGAAGGATTTTTAGCTTGACGAGAATAAATTAATGCCTTTAGAGTCTAAATATATTTTAATCAACAGGAGGTACAGAGTTTGTGGCTGCGTTTGGCAGGCAAGGATACTGTAATAGTCATCACATTACACTCATATGTCGCAATCAATTTTGAACGTCTACTGGAAAGTTTTTGGTCTTCACTCATGCATATCTCTTCGTTTGTCTTGGTATTTATGAATATTCACAACTCTAAATAGCGAACAGCTTAAGCAAAACAACAGAGTCCACTTCTCACTCTCTACCACAGACTATCAATCTCCTTTCAGTAGAAACCACAGATTGGCGGCGGAAAGACCTGTCCAGTGATTCATTACGTTACACACGACGGAAATCGAAACATGGCGAGCGCTAGAGTCGTTCGAACAGAGAAAGAAGTCCCGACAGCTGAACGAACTACAACTTTAGAAAGCATGTTGAAACTTCTGCTGTACTTGGAGACTGAACTTCAGTTCAAGGACGAAATCCTGGAGCTATTGATGGTGAGATAAGATACGATATACTATATATAAACCAAGGGGAATACGACATTTATCAACCGATACACGAAAAACGATAAAAATATTTTGAAAGTTTTATTGTACTAAAAGCTGCCAAAAACTGACTTAAATGAGGTTTTAGTTGCCAATGTGAGTTTAGATTTGTAATCCTCGGTTTAAAAGACGGATTTATTATGTGTTTGAGAGATAATGGTGTATTGTATTTATAGGGATTTACAGTTTTTGCGGCATTGAACTTTACTCGTTATTCGGTGCGAAGGTTATTGTACTACTCGCAACATATCGTGCGATGCGCATTCTACTAACCCACAATTGTTAAATCTGTACGTGCCGATCGACTCGAAACACTGCCAACTTTCTATTTATCACGTAATATAATAGTTAACCATTCAGCACATATCTCAGTACAAAATATATTTTGTATTTGAAAAAATTTGAAAAGTTCTATACTGTGACTGTAAACCTATCGCCGGCTGTGTTGGTTAATTTTCTTTATAAGCTTTATTACGTGATAGCACAAAAGAGTCGTACTTGATGCCGGGTTTTTCTTTTGAATATAAATTGCTGATAATTAAATCGGCAAAATATATTTAGTACTATGTAAACATTGTCAAACCAAATATTGTTTTACAATTTATAGAAACATACCCAGCGCAACGAAGTTCAATAAGTACAAATGCATTATATCGTGAATTTCCGGACTCATTTTATTTTACTAAATGCAAATGTATTCAATGCCTATAGATTCTTAATCTAATTATCTAAAAAACTAGGAAGTTTATGTTGTCACATTGAGATAGAACTTAGATTATGAAATGAAATGATACGATGTACTGAGTGATGTAAATTCTCAGTTAGTTTTCTGGCAGCCTTCTGCCGAGATGCATGTTTTTTGGTAAAGTACGATGTCAAATGTTTTTTATTTGACTCTTAGCTGGCAGCTGTTATAAAGTTCCGGTTTTCTTTATTTTTTCATTTTCCACCTCATTGTCGATCTCGATCTGAAGCCCAAATTACACGGACAGGTTATTTTTGGCAGGGCTCCCGTAATTATCAACGTCATATTTAAGAGAATACTCATTTTTCACTGTCCTTAGTGCTTTTTTGTTCAAAATTCCAATTTATCACTAAGATCACTAAAATCGTTGCACTTACCCAGATTTAGTGGGACGTGCCATGACAATTTTTTTGTGTGAGTGTAAGTGGGGCTACAGTTACTTTAAACTTATATATCGTATTTTAAAATGTTGATTTGGAATGTAAAAACGCTTATGTTTGAAACGAGTTAGAACTAATTATTAGAGTGACCGGACATATCACTCGCTGGATGTATACTTGTCAAGACCCTAATCTATACCCAGGAATCGTTTTGGCCCGCTCGGCGGGACAAAACAAAGTAATTTAGAAGAACTTGCAAGCGCATGTTTTAGAATTAACCAGACAGACGACGTAAAATATTGAGTCTGCTTAGTCGTTTCAAACCAAAATACAAGCGCTGAGTCACAGTAAATATAGTACTTTGCTCAACTTGTTTTAACAAACGTCTCTTGTAGAACGCTATCATGGTACACTTCTTTCAAAAACTTAGCTGCCCGAAAATCGGGGTGAATAGAAATTGCTAATTATAAAGCTATAAAACCACAGAGGACCGGACACGATTCAACCTTTCCTGCAGCTTTTTGCGCAACACATCATTTGCCCAGTTTGCTAACATTCTGGTTTTCATAATTCATTGTTGTTAATTCCTAACTCCCTAGCAATCTCAGTGTGACTCTGCCGTCGGCCCAGTTACATCGTTAGATAACAGCAAGTGATAACATGACGAGTATGCGCGAGCCGCTGGACGGAAGTGGCCTCAATTACGGTTTTAACCTGGCTTAGGGCTACCTCTCTCATAAATAGAGTCGTATATAGTCTCCCCAAAGTTTTTCAGAGCATTACATTCGAGTGCAGAAGTATGAACAGCTAGAAATTATTCTTTCAAAATTATCCATTTGTCCAAGACAAAAGAAGTTGGAGACATGCGCAGATGTTATCACTTGCTGCTTCGTTAGGTCACTTATTGTTTGCTGGTGGGGCACGATGTCTAAGGCAGATTTTTCCCAACCGCGGTCCCAGACGTTTTGATTAGTCCAGGTTTCGGAACCGTGCTATCCCTGAAAAGGATGCGCGCAACAGTTACCGGGGGAGATCGAGTTCTACTTGTGCACTTGACTTTTTTTTGAAACAATGTGCGCAACTGCAACAGAGGAGAACACGCGGTGCAACTGGTCGTGCGCCCAACTGGCGTTGCATCGTGTGCTTTGGCCATAATTGTTTTTATTCGCGTCTGAATGTCTGCCTTCTGTATCTCATGCAGGAAGACGATCGAGTCAGCAGTATTCTGAACGAAAAGATCGCCGAACTAAATAAGCAAAACAAACGTGACCCGGCGTTAGCCCTTGGCCGTGACAGTCTGTATCAGAAGGACACCTGGGATGAGTGTTTCCAGGAATGGCGTGAAACAAGTTTACCTGTAGAAAAAGTTCTTGTCTCGAATTCGCTGCACCTTGGTGCATCTGCGGCTATGAGATGTGTGGAACTGGCCAAGTTACAACTACACCGATATAGAGAAACCTATGCGACTCTACAGAAAGCTGCCAAAGGATACAAAAAGGTTAGTCTATAGCATCTGATACATGGGAATTTGCAGCTGATAGCCGTATGGCAGATATCTGAGATATAAGTTGGGCAAGGCAGATATAGGGTAGGCAAGGTAGATATAAGGTAGGCAAGGTAGATATAAGGTAGGCAAGGCAGATATAAGGTAGGCAAGGTAGATATAAGGTAGGTAAGGCAGATATAAGGTAGGTAAGGCAGATATGAGGTAGGCAAGGCAGATATAAGGTAGACAAGACAGATATAAGGTAGGTAAGGCAGATATAAGGTAAGCAAGGCAGATATAAGGTAGGCAAGGTAGATATAAGGTACGTAGGCAAGGTAGATATAGGGTAGGCAAGGCAGATATAAGGTAGGCAAGGCAGATATGAGGTAGGCAAGGCAGATATGGGTAGGCAAGGCAGATATAAGGTAGGCAAGGCAGATATAAGGTAGACAAGACAGATATAAGGTAGACAAGACAGATATAAGGTAGACAAGACAGATATAAGGTAGGCAAGGCAGATATAAGGTAGGCAAGGCAGATATGAGGCAGACAAGACAGATATAAGGTAGGAAAGGTAGATATAAGGTAGGCAAGGCAGATATGAGGCAGACAAGGCAGATATAAGGTAGGCAAGGTAGATATAAGGTAGGCAAGGCAGATGTACGGAAGGCAAGGTAGATATATAGGTAGGCAAGAAAGATGTTAGGTAGACAAGACATATAAGGATGGCAAGACATATATGGTAGTCAATGCAAATATAAGGAAGGCAAGGTAGATATACTGAGGTAGGCAAGAAAGATGTTAGTTAGACAAGGCAGATATTCAGTAGGTAAGATATGATATAAGGTGAGGTAAATGTATGCATAGTACGCAAACTAGACTGTAAGTTTGGAACAAGCGAAAAGATAAAGTATTCAAATACTGATTTACCATATTTTCACTTTTCAGTTAAAGCAAAAACTTATCAAAGAAAAGCAACGTAAAAGTGAAGACTATTCTGTTGACAGTGTTGAAACATTGTCAGCTGTCATTGTTGATTTGCAAGATAAAAACAAATTGCTCTACGAAAAAGTGATTTGGGAAAGAAATCGAGCGAATAATCTCGAAAAACAGCTAGAGCAACTAAACGCTGTGATAAACAGAGACAGGAGAAAAAGTGGGTATATCGTCAAAGTCCTGGCACAAGAAGTAGAAAAGTTATCTCAACAGGTCAAATTCTACAATGATCACAATGAACATGAATCACCCAATGGATTCCATAAGCCTACGGATTTAGAGAACTCAAATGAAGAAGCAACTTTAACGTCTGTTGACTGTCGGTAGACCTTTGTCAATAGTCACATTAGAACATTTAGCTGTATAACTCGTATATGCGAGAGGTACTGGAACCATACCCGGGTTCTCCACCAACTCACTCTTAACAATGGCTTCCAACATATAGTTAAATGGTCTAACGTGACTCCATCCTTTTGTCGTTTGTCAAAAGGTGACACAAGTCACATCAGTGCACAGTTGTCGCCTGTCGGTACGCGTATGAGGTGTTGGATACAGCGCATTCAGTCATTCCATAAATACAGTTATATTGTACCTGTTTCGCATCCTATTTATAACGTCGACCACGTGGAAGGTTTTACAAGTGCGCGCTGTTTTCTTAATGATGAATGTGAAAATCTTCACGTCTTTTGAACAAAAATCACTGGAGCTCAGACATTTTTCGGACGAGCTCCCATTTTCATTAAAATGTGTACATATTAAAAAACACAAACTACAATTTTTTACATTATTGATAGTGTGTTCTTACTTCTAGTTCCGGACGAGAGAAACCTAAGATAAGTTATTTTCAAACATACAAAGAATTAATTTATCGATGACAAATGTTTCTAGTCTTTAAGAAGAACGAAGAAACAAACAAAAATTGCACATTCAATTGGTTTTGAAAATAAAACAACTGGGAAGTTTACACAAACGTTGTTTTGTCTTTATTTGTTGAGTGCAATTCTTACTCAAGTCACTGAAATTCCATGACATCAACCTCATCCATCACGACATATTGGCCGCCCTTTTCTTGTCGGGATGCACTGCAGGATGTACTGTAGGATGCACTGCAGGCATCCCAGGCTTTGTTGTGGAGAGTTGCGCGCGCGCACCAACAACTAGTTTGGGTTACCTGTGGTTGAGTAGCCATTGGCAAAATACGAAGTCGAGAAAATTCAATAATTTCATTCAAATTTGTCAGAATGTCTCTTCTTTATTGAGAGAGCTTTTTTAGTCCTCTAGTTTGGTGTTTTTGGGCATTATTTCTCTCTTGGGCGCTCTGTTGCTCTGTTCTGCCTTTCTGGATTATACCATATGTAGCCAAAACTACCCGCTCACGCGCGCAAAGCGAAGTGTCCCCATACACATGCCAGAAGTACATAACGCCAGACATACGCTACTTTTTTTGCTAAGTTTATCGATGGTAAAAATGGCTGAGAGTTTTCGCTGTTACGGTTATAGTACGAATGTGCGCTCAAAGTAGTTGGAACTCCAATTTCTTGATGACATCTGTCCATTCTTGTTGTGTTCTTTTTTGCAAGTGTTATGTCGTAGGACTTGTTCTACATTATACACCAATCACGCTAATAACAGTTCCACCATGAATTTCTCCCAAACGAATATCGAGGGTCGGACACTGAACAAAATCATACTCCTCTGAGGGAGTTCAGGAAGATCTTATTGGAAGGGCGGATCCAGGAGTTCTGAACGGGGGGGTGGCTGACATGTTGCAAAAACGGTTATAATATAATAATGGATTGTTTTAAGGGAAATGCTTAAAATTATTTGTAATTTTGCTGCAAAATGAGGGGCGTCTAGGCGTTTATCAGACATGTATCATCTGACATTGAAAGACCTGTGATTAGCAGACAGAAATCGTTTCATATTCAATAGAATGAATAGCAATGGCGTAATAATGAGCGTCTAAGGAGTCTGTTTACCCGTTTACCAGCTAGCAAAATACATTACTGAAGCTTGGGAACCTTTCTGCTTGTCACTTTACCCTTTTTTGCACTACTATGAAATGCAGTATTTTCTTTGTATATGCCTATTTCAATTGTTGTCGACAAAAGCTTACGCGACTCACCCGAAAGGGAGTATGGGTAGAAATTACTCAAGCTATAAAAATAGGTGTATAAATTGTGTACGTATCACCTTGGTGCATATAAAAGTAGAGATCGATAAAGTATATAGTCTTCCACTACTGGGTCTAGCCTCTCAGGTTGGAGGGATTTCTGATGAGGCTTCCAAGGAGGGATTCAAAAGTTCTTCAAAATACTTCTTCTATCCGTCTAACTTCTTTTCCTGGGCAGCGATGAAGTCATCTGATAAGTAACGACTGTGAATAACATTTAATGATAAATATGGTTAAGCGACGTTTCGATGTCGATAAGGGAGGGGGAACTGCACCGTGAACTAGCAGAACAAGCTGCTGGTGAGCAACGGGTTTTAAGTTGAGTTTTGGACCTGAACTGTTATTTAGGTTTCCTTAAATTTTAAAAATGGTTATGTTGACTTCCGGTGGTCACGTGACCTTAAGGCCAGAAAAATAAGAATTTTAAAATGTGATTAAAATGGTTGGCGGTTTTAACGCGAATCTAAAATCTTGTGATGAAGAGTTGTTACTGCCAATGCCACGAATACAAATATGTCTAGAATGGCTAGATTGCATTCTTTGTTGAAGAGGAAAGTAGAAAAAATTAAATTTTTGTTCTGGTCACGTGACCTATATTTTGTCAATAGTTCTTCAAATCAAAAATGTAGGGCAGCCATTCCAAACTGCCCATTAATGAGGGCATTAACAGTAGCAACTACAGGTCAAAAGATTTTAGATTTACTTAAAAATCGCCATCCGGCCATATTGAAAATCGTATTTTCTCGCCTTAACGTCACATGACCATCGAAAGACAACACAACCATTTTTGAAATACTACTGAACCTTACTACGACTTCAGGTCCAAAACTCAAATTTATATCTTTCAGAACGACTTATGACAGAAAATGTTATGTTGTGAAATACCATGCCTTAATATGCTTGAAAAAGCTGAACTGGTCTAAAACACTCAGTAGTTACGCGGTGTATAACTGAAAATACAATAAGTCGATGGAAATCTAGAACATCGTAATGGAAATCTATAACATCGTTAAGTGCATTATTTGTAAAATATTCGAGATATAACGCGGGGCGCTGATTTGGTTGACTACCATATATTTTATACGAAAGGACAGAGACATGGCTCGCAACAAAACGATTACTTATGTCTGCGCTATAGATGGCTGGCAGAAGATTTAAAGCACTCGAAAAGGAAGAGAAACACTCAGCTACGCCTCATGTTCTTTAGAACCCCTATATCATTGACACCACGTTAGATGGGGGCTGGTGTAAGTAATAATAATGTAATTCCCAACCTTTGCTAGCCCCCTTCTTTAATGATAGAAAACAATTTATACTCCTCCTAAACCTAAAAGGAACAAACTTCAGGATGTTCAGCAGGTTATCGTGTTCGTCCCTATACAGCAAAACTTCGAATTAAAAGAGCCCCTCTCCTCCTCATGACTTTCCAAGCTGATTCAATCACAAGATAAACTGATAGTATTTTGACTTCAATACAGAAATAATAAAGACACGTGAAGAGGTTCCGGCTCCGTTTGCGTCGACTGGTGACAGAGAAAAAGAAAACGTTTTTGGTCGTTTGAAAAGGAGAATATCATTTCTTTCGCATCTTTTCCTAATATCTATTGGATTGTAGCTTATCGAGATACTGGCTAAACGTTTAACGAAAATACAGAAGATCCAGTTGGTCAAAAAAGGATCCAGGGTGTCTCAAAAGTTCGTGCTCCTATTTTTAACGGTAATCGCTTTATATCATTAGGCATCTAGTATTTTCTGTGTATGTTGTGTCCACTATTTTGTGAGGAATTTCATAAGTCTACGTAGCCTCCTTTATTTTTTAACACATTGGCTAGCAGCCGCAGCATCTGTTGCCTCGTCTGATAAGGATTTTTAACTGTACCTTTATCTCAAATAATTGTTGTAAAAAACGAATTGAAGATGGTTTTGAGTTGTCTGTCCTCTTACTGACACACTCTTGACACTCTCGCTGCGCTCATGATTCCACTTGAGTTTTGAACATTTTATGACGTCAAGAGTGTGTCAATAAGAGGACAGACAACTCAAAACCATCTTCAATTTGTTCAATGTTTGCATACTGGCTTGATAAAACATTTTTTATTTTAACAGATTTTTTTAGGTTTCTTTGACAGACTTTGTAGGAGTCTAGATTACTAAATCTTTGAGCGTGTAATTGACGTACTTTGTTTTTGCCATCACTGGCCTTTAATTTGAAATCAGGCTCCTCAGAATTGTGCAAAAATTGACAGAGTATGTTTGAAGATAGTCTGTTTTGTGAAACATGCAAACGAACAAGGTTAAACTTCTATACACTAGTTTTTAGCTTTGAAAGCTAAGGCTGAACAGCCTATACCTATTTCATGAAATTTCCAATAAAGGCTTTTGAATTGAGCCAAAATTTAATCAGATAGTCAGAAAAAGAAAATCAGGGGTAAGGCTTCTAAAGACACACTGTATTCTGTATATTGAGAGCCCCGGCCCATCGAATGGGCTCTATTTCCTGGATAAATGCTTAAAGTGCCTATAAAGCCTAGCCAAATCCTTTTGAATCTAGAAGTACATCATATATAAATAAACGTTTTATATAAATATTTCTGAATAAAATCAACTCCTCTCTGAGAATTTAGCAATTCAAATCTGAAAATGCAAATGAGATGACGTCAAAGCAGGAATTATTAAATTACAAATACACTAGATACGAATTTTATACTATTTTTCTATTTGCAAA
>JALIZF010000686.1:0-60863 GCA_029948255.1 Telmatactis stephensoni
CATTCAAGCTATAATGTATTCCGTTGCTCTAATTCCGTAAGTACCCCAAAAAGGGCGTGGCTGCTGATGAATATCTTTTACACATACCTTACTCTATCTATATACTTAATATCATCATTTTACATTAAGAGGAACTGCTCTTTTCTATTTTTCGGAAAACAATAAATCCCTTTCCTATAATCCTGTAAGTACTCGTTGTTGGGCGTGGCCCCATATCCAGAATTACTCAGAGTATAAACGTTTATCGTTGTGCAAGTTTTCAGATTACCAACAGTGCAGGAAGAACTCTAAATATCAATTTAAGGCATAATATATTCCGTAGCTCTGATTCCGTAAGTACCCCTAAAAGGGCGTGGCTATTGGTGCATATCTTTTACGCGTACCTCATACTATCTATATACTTAATATCATCATTTTACATCAAAAGGAACTGCTCTTTTTTATTTTCTGAAAGATAATTAATTCCAAGACTATAAATCCGTAAGTATTCGTGATTTGGCGTGGCCCCATATCCAGAATTCCTCAGAGCACAGAGGCCTATCATTGTGCCAAATTTCATGCTTGTTACCCTAGTTTGAACAATTTTGCACCATTTTCCTGGACTACAGACTTTAGGGCTTCAACAACTGCATCACCATCTGGTTCAAATAATGATCTATTTTTTTCTACTACAGTTTGAACATTAGACTCGCAATTTAGATTTATGTCTGTTGTCACCAATTAGGCTACTCTCTTCAAGCCATGGAAAATAAGAAATAGTAGGTGATGATAATACTTTCAGGCTCTTTTGTTTTGTTGGTGTATGATTCGAATTACAGCTTTTACTTTCCTACATTTCATTATTTCCTTATTTGTTAGTCTTATCTGTTTGGGCAACATAAATTCAGTTTTAGTTTGAGATTGAATGACATCATCTGTGAGTACTCTGGCTGTGCATCGGCTGTTTCAGAAACATCATTTCTGCAGTCCTTATAATAATATGAAGCAAATTGTGCAAGACAGAGATTTTTAATCATTGAATTAGATGTTGGTCTCAAACTGTAACGTGAATTATGTTTGACTTAAAAATATCAGTACTGTCATCTGGTAGGTCTCTTAGCTCTTCCTTACTTTAGCAATTCTGATTCTCTTTTCAGGTAAATCTGTAGGAATAAAAATTGAAGCTGGAAATGTTTTTCTGAGCCACAATTCTGGCATAGTTCTATAAGCACATTCTTGAGAACTAACTTCCCTAGTAGAAAGAAATGCTGCTCCTACCTTTCTAAGTGTATCCTTTGTGTTCAAGTTTGATGTTTTAGCTTCTTTTACTGCATTCATTATAGCCTGTGAACATTCCGTTTTCATCCTTAGTAAAATATGAGCAAACATATGTGATGCATTTATAGTGATTGAAAACTGGCTGCAAGTCAACATTTGCTCTGAAACCTTTTAAACCGCTGGGAAGTAATTGTTTATGAAGCAGCTATTTATTGGACGTTTCAAATGCAATGCAAAATCAGAATCAGATGATACAGATAAAGCATGATAATAATCTGTTTGATATACCTAAGGAAGAAAAATGTCTTTCTCAGTTAATTTGGATTGTAATCCTTTACATTTGGATTTAAAACTTCATCAATTTTGTCTTTAACTAATGAGAGAATCTCCCTTCTTTTGCTTAGAATGCTACTCTTTGAAATGTCATCGAGATCATCAGGTAGAGGCTGAGATAATTGTTCTGTTTGTGAAAAACTGACCAAAATTAAACCGACATGGAAGATTCTTATACTTCCTACAAGTCTTGGAATGACTGTGTTTCTGATATGTTTTAACCAGATCATGCAATTGTGAATCTGTTTCTGTATCTGGAAGATAAGCTTGCACATGCTTATCAATAACTCTATGTATTCTGCTTTGTTTTCAGTTGTCAACTTGGGACAGTCTGAAGTCCATATCAGTGCATGTAAATGAGGAGAACCTCTCATCTGGAATTCAATTCGAAGAGCATAATATACTATCTTACCAATTGGTTGTGAATTACTTAGTAGCACCTCAGTAAAAAAGGTTTCCACTCTATACTGAAAATGCTTTGCAACAATTACAGGATTGTGATTGAGTAATGAGCATCTTTCATTATAAGACAATTTCTCGATTTCTGCATCTGTTAAATTCATACCTTTTATTTTAGCTAATTGTGGAAAAGATCATTCCATTGAGATCAGCACAAGATAATGTCATAAACCATGTTGGAATACCTAATTGTTTGACCATAGCCACAACTTCATACATAAATTTTTGCCAATATGGAGGAGTTCCTGGAATTTTTCTTAAAAATAATAAGCCTGGTCCTGATAAATGAGATTTTGTAATTGTTGAACATTTGATTTTAAATTTGCTGCTGTAATGGATTGCCCTTGAAGTTTTGTGAGAGCAATGCTGATGCTATCTGAAATTTTCTTCTGTTCAACGATGAACTGGGCAAAAAATAAGTATTCTGGATTTGATGCAAATTTTCCACTGTAGTGCAATAGTCTTGCATTGAAGTATTTGACTGGAGATAGCTTTTTATCTCGTTGAACTTTATAGCCAAACCTCCCTTTCGGAAATAATACAGGAAAGGCTAATTCTTCACAATTCTCATCCATCATCAATGAAACTGGATGCTTATTCTCACCGGGCAATATCATAAATTTCATTTCCTAATGAAACACAGTTTCTTCCAAAGCAACTGGATAATCTGGAATTACTGATTGTAAACATGTTTCATTTGTTGGTGTTCTTAATTTTCATTGGATCTTCAGCTTCCTCAATATTTTGTTCGTACAGACATCCATATCCGAATTATTTAATGAATGAAATTCATTTCTGACTTGAAACTTTCAGGACAGCTCAAGCTCATAAGTTCTGTATCAATGTTATTCATGTGAATGTTGATATCATTATACAAAAATTTTGTTTTAAGCCAAAAAGAGCATTTGCAATAATGTCAGGTCTAACAGGTTCGAAAACACATGACCTCTGTATTGCAATTTCCTTTTAAGTTTGACCATGATAATTCCTGACCTCTCAGGGGGCGTGGGAGAATCTTACAAGTCTGATCGCATTCCACAGGAACATTACAAATTGCTCCTTGAACTTTTCGTTGTTGCCCTTTGGCATTATAACAATTTTTTCAAATACAATTCTCTGTGCAATGAGAATTTGTTCAAGTTTCTTAAGACATTCAAGCTCAGGAGGAATGTCATCTACAACTAATTTATTGTATACTGCTTGGCACGGAATCTTTTCCTTGGAAACCATATTTTTGCATGTCTTACAAATGTATTCCTTTCCATCATATGATAATTTACCTGTAAACAAATGGGTTCTTATACTTTGCTTTTTCTAAAAGAATAACTGATTTTTTATAAAGTAATCTGTGACAGACAGTGCAATAAAATGGACCTTCTCTATTTTTTGCTGAAAATTAGCAATGTGCACGTCCAAGTTGTTAAATTGTTATTTAGACACATTCTCTTTTTTGGTGGCATGATTTCAGCATGTTCATCTATGTCATTTGAAGAGGACTTCCTTTTTGCATGATTTTTCAAGACTTTATCTCTTTGTTTGTTTGTTAAGTTAGATACAGAGCAAAGCAAAAATTGAATTGAATATGTGATATTTTGAATAGAAACTGGATTATCTAATAGTTCATGAATCACTTTTACCAGTTTGTTGATATCACTGGCTTCACAAATCTCAATTCTATGGCTTTCATGGAGAGAAACCACAAAATACTTAAGTTTTTTCTTTGTCTCTGGAACTTTGGTTTTAGGATGATGAATAATACAAGCAATTGTATTATTAGAGGTTGAAAGCAAAAATCCAGTATTCTGACTATTCTGGGATATAAAGGTTTTAAGTGCTTTCTGTTCTGACATGGAAGAGAAGTTTCCTTTACTTGATGCTATATAATCTACATTAACAACTGCATCATATATATTAAGAGCCTTAAACATACACTGATCAGATAATTCGTCATACATACTTAAATGCTTGCAATAAAATTCTTTTGCATGGTCAAGTATTCTATTAGCTGTTGATGATCTAGCCTTCCAATAAGTACAGGGCTTAATAGTTGAAAAGCATAAAGCATAAAATGACATTGCAAAGCTCATCATTTTAAATTTTGAATCAGAGTGTGTTGAATATACATCAATATCACTTGACTTTGAAAGGTTACCTTCTTCTGGTAATAATTCACATTCTGTTGATTGTATAAATTGATTACTTTGATGAATGATGTTAGGATGTGATTCAGATAAACGACTGGTTATATGCACATGTAAACCATTCAGCCATTCAACCATTCGAGCTCGTGTTGTGTTTGAAGTTGTATTCTCGCGCAAACATGTCAAATTCTTTGCTGCTGTATTGAGGACCATTGTCCGAACGTACTATTGCCGGAATACCTTGCTCGCTAAATATCTGCTTCAACAAGCTTATGACAGTTCTGCTGTTGCTTTGATGCTTTGGGATTTTCTTTACGAAGGGATATTTGGAGTAGTAATCAGAGACTAGTAAATACTCAGTGTCACCGATCTGGAAAATGTCGGTTGCGATGGTGTGCCACGGGCGAGGAGGTAATTCTGTCGGTATGAGGGTCTCCTTGGTATTGCTGTTCTGGTGCATTTGACAAGTACGACACGATTTTGTTACCTCATCAATGTCATCATTCATGTTCCTCCAGTACACTGATGACTGTGCTCTCAACTTGGTCTTTTCTGCTCCCTGGTGTGCCGAATGGAGTTGCTGTAGTATCTCTGCTTGCAATGCTGATGGTATCATGATGCGCTGGCCTTTGACCATGATCCCATCGTCGATCGATACTTCGTCCTAAACGACCAATATGGACGGATTGGTGTAGGTACTTGTCTGATACTTGCCGGCCATCCTTCGTAGACGACTTGTTTGAGTGTGACCAGCTCGGGGTCAACGCTGGTTGCCTCCCTGATCCTCTCTAGTATATTGGGACTGAATTGCGTGTATACTTCATGGATTTGTACATCCATATCCTTGATCGGCGAGGTCTCTTCAGGGGACAGTCGAGAGAGAGCATCTGCAAGTAGCATGTCTTTTCCTGGACGGTATTTGATTTGCAGATCGTATTGCTGGAGCCTTAGAAGCATTCTTTGTAGACGGGGTGGTGCTGAGGTCAGGTGCTTCAGGTGAATACTCTCAAGCGGTTTGTGATCACTCTCTACTGTGAAGGTGCGACCGAAGAGGTATGTGTGGAAACGTTCACACCCGTATAGGACCGCCAGCAGCTCCCTTTCGATGTTCGCGTATCTCGTCTCGGTTTCTGTTAGAGCTTTACTTGCAAACGCTATGGGTTTTCCATCTTGGATGAGGGCGGCTCCAAGACCTTTGTTTGATGCGTCGACTTGAAGGGTGACATCTTTGTTTTCATCGAAATAGCTTAGAATTATCTGGGTGCTGATTGACTGCTTGATCTGCTCAAACGCTGCTTGGTAGGTTGCGTTCCACTGGAAAGTGTTTTCTTGTTTCAGAATTCCTCTCAGAGGTGCTGATAGTGTACTCAGATTGGGTATGAACGGACCCATATACGTGGCTAGACCGAGGAACGTTTGCAAATCCCGCCGGTCTGCCGGTGGTTTCATCTGCTGGAGGGCTGATACTTTGGCGGGATCGGGCTGTATGCCTTCCTCACTGCAAATGATCCCATAGAACTTGATCTTTTGTTGTTTGATGTGACACTTTTCGGGATTGAGCTTTAGCCCGGTGTTTTCGCATCGTTTGATCATTCCGCGTAGGTTGTTGTCGTGCTCTTGATCGTTCTTTCCGTAAACCACGATGTCGTCAACTATACCTATGACACCTTCACAGCCTTCAAACGTTTGGTCAATTTTGGCCTGGAAGACGTCTTGCGACATGCGCAATCCGAACGGCATACGAAGGAATCGATACCTCCCGAACGGGGAGTTGAATGTTGTGAGGTAGCTTGATTCCTTGTCAAGGACTACATTCCAGTAGCCGCATTTAGCATCGAGAATGGAGAAACACTTGGCTCCACTCAGCTTCGGTAGAATTTCCTCGAGCGTCGGTGTGGCATGTTGTTCCCTCTGTATGGCCTTATTCAGATCCTTGGGGTCTAGACATATGCGCAGGTTCCCGTTTTTCTTGCGGCGGTACACTAAGCTATTGACCCATGACGTCGGTTCTCCTTGGTTGACTTTGGTGATGATGCCCTGTTCGACCATGCTGTCAAGCTCGGTTTTAATGTCATCTTTTAAGCTGATGGGCACTCGTCTGGGCGGGTGGATGACTGGGGCAACATTGGGGTCAAGGGTAATGTGGTACTCCCCTTGAAAACGACCTATTCCATCGAAGCAGTTAGGGTATTGCGAGATTAAGGATTCTTTGTTTAGGGCTAGCGAAGACGCTTCATCCTGTTTGTCAACAGAACAGTTCAGAGTGATTAATTTCAAATCGAGGGCGGTTGGTAGCCCAATAATTGCTCTTCCTGGCGCTTCAGCTACGTAAAATCGTGCAGTGGTTGTTATGCCGTTGCGTGCACACTCAATGTCGCATGTTCCGTGGTGGTTGATGCGAGAACCCCCGTATGCTGTCAGTGCTGTGCTTGATTTGCGTAGCGCACCAGCCGTTGGGTTACCATCTGACCCGATACAGTGGGGAAACATCTCCTTGAAGAGCCTGAAGGGTAGAATATTGGCTTGTGCGCCAGAATCAACTTTTGCTTTAAGGTCTGCTCGTGCACCATTAAAATGCGGTAAATTGAGATCAATTATTGCAAAGGCTTCATCTTTCTGATCGGTATTAGAAAGACTGTCAATGGTTATCATATCAAAATGAAGCTCATCGAAGTCTTGTGCCAGGTCGGCGCTAGTTGTCATGTGATGGACCCGTCGAGTTTGACGAGAGTCGCTACTGAGTTGTGATTTGTTTTCCGATGCTTGTGTGACTTTGTACTCGTCATGTTGGCCGGCTTTGTTTTTTTGTCGGCATACGTTGCTCCAATGGTTGGGTTTTGAACAGAAATTACATGTTGTTCCGTACGCTGGACATTTCCGAGGCTCGTGAATAGTTCCGCAATTCCCGCATTTCGGTCCACGTCGCCCGAGTTTGGATTTTCCGATCGCTTGCACGTGCTCGGCAATGGGGTTACGTAACTGCGCGACGTGTGTTATGGTTGCTTCATGTGTTCTGGCGTATTCTGTGGCTTTGTCAAGAGTTAAATCAACACCGTGTTCTAAAATTCGTTCTTGCGCCTTCTGGTGTTTTGTTCCAACAATTAATTGCTCGATCAATCGTTCTTCAACTTCCTTTTGATCGCGAAATTTACATTTGTTGGCTTGATTGCGACAGCGCGTCATGAAGTCGTCTACACTTTCATCGTTAGCTTGTTTAAGTTGCTGCAATTGGTATCTCGCTAGCCAAAAGTTGGTTTTAGGTGCTAAATAGCGCTCAAATTGGGCCCAAATCTCGTTGGGTTTCATTTTATCAACAACGTTGGGCCAAGTAAAGCTATTATAGATATCGACCCCTTGGCGGCCGATCCACAGTAAAATGTATGACGATTTCTCAGTCTCCGATTTCTTAGAAAATGGGCCAGTGAATATTAGCTCACAATATTGTTTGAAGCGACTGAATTCATCTGTTATTTCGGACCCAGCCTGCCAGTTCATGGCGGGTGGCGTAAATCCTGTGGCCATTCTTCGAGTTCTTTGCTGTTCTACGCTATTTATACGGTCACCTACCGTTTGCTGTCTGATGGCTTACTGTTTTTCCCTTTGTTGAGAGTTCGTATCCCACTTCTTGACACCATGTAATAAGTTCAAATTGGGTGATTGTGTATTTTATTTTGGTAATCCAACGAGTAGCTTAGTGATACAACATGTGAATCTATTCAGGTCTATCTCATGACCTGGGGGTCATGTTACAAACATGGTATACTATTACAAGAATTAGAACCAGAAATAGTCTGAAAATATTCTACTAACTTTTGTATTCCATTCACTTCCAACAATACGCAAGTACCTTGTGGATCAGGCATACCATAGACATCTCTACCATGAGAGTCAAATACTTTGAAAATGTTATCTGAATGACAGTAAATAGCCACAGCACTATGATCAATAGTCAACAAAAAATATTTAAAACTTCTGCTTATCAGAGTTTGAAATGCATCTTTAAGTGGCATGGAGTATGGAAATCCATCTATTTGAACAGCAGAATGCACTGTACAACTATAACTTTCACTATAATCAATTTGATAGTCTGTATCATTTACTGTTAAATTTGAAGGCAACTCAGTTATCATCAAGAATGCCTGCCTGCAAGAATTTGAAAGAAACGAATACAGTTCATTACCTGTGTGCATAATAGTCACTAAATCTCCAGGCGAACACACAGAGTACTTCCTCATAAAAAGCATAAACGAAAATGACATTGCAACGCACTGTTGTCCTGCATTTTGACCAAACACTGCAACATTTCCCTGGCTGTAAGGAGCTTGAAGTGTTTTCGTGTATTCAATACAGTGTGGACCAGGATTTTTTTCTATTGTCATGAGAACGAAAGAGCAGTGTTTTTTTCTATGATTAAGATTGCTATAAATATTTGTAAATTGGCTTGAGTGTACTGAACTTTGATGTCGTCGAGTTCTACATGTAGATGCTATTTTAATGCATCGAGTAAGTGGTCTCATTGCTTTGCTTTTTGAGGCGTTTGGAAACTTTTGAGCTTTTGTGTTCATTTGCTTAGGTAAACTAAATGCTCTGGTTGACTCAGGCTTTATTTTCTTTAGTGTTTTTGGAATCAGATTTGCACGTGGACAAGATGGCGTCTGAGTTGTTGTTGTCTTTGATTTACGTAACTTTGGTAACGAATCGTCTTTTTCAATTCCAAGCTTTGATTCTATGTATATTATATCAGACATGATGCTGAACTTGGTCAATTGAATCAAAATTACGAGTTTAAGAAAGAATGTGTGAGGTTATTGTTCGAGATGAATCACACAATAGGTGAATGAAATATGATGTAGAAACAACTGAGGAAAAATCTTTAACAATACAACCATCCAAAGCCCTGTCGACTAAATTTAAGCCTTGTGAGATCCGTATAATTATCTACAGATACAATAAAGAGTTCTCACAAAGATAAAAGAGGGATGTAATCAGATTAATCTTACCTTCGAAAACACACCTTCACATACCCCACAAGCGACAAGCGAGCGCAGAGACAAACATCGTTTTGCTCAAGAAGGGCCTTTTCCATGTGACTGTCCGAAAATTACACAATGGCCAATGGAAAACTGGAATCGGGAAGAATCGCGACGAAATCGCGTTAATTCGAAACAATTTCGGTTGACGAGAATAAGACGTTGATCTTCCGGCGAAATTTCCGCAATGTCCGTAAGTCTTCATGCTTTCACGATTTTTGGCGAGCGTGCGCAGTAACGAAAAAAATCTTTTTCTGACCCTCCGAACGATCGAGTTGCAATCCTCAGCTCTGGGCCCTTCGGGCCCGAGCAAAAAAGACAAGTTGAGAAAATAATTACAAGCAGTTTCTTGAAGTACTGGTTAAATTACCTGTCTTCCTCTCTCTCACTTTCCCGATTGCGCTTGACCTTCTCTAATATTGCAGCAGCAGCATCATTTTCATCTGTTTCAGCGTCAAAAGCGTATTTGTTATCCCCTTCATTTGTAGCCTCACAAATATTGTCGATTTCTTTTTCATCATGGAATTTTTCCTCGCTAGAACAATATTCTTCATCGATGATTTTGCTTGTCGATGCTTGTGGCGTTTCAGCGTTCGAGTAGTCATCATTTCTGAAGTACGACAAATATGCATATCAGTGTATAATTTTTTAAGAACTTGTTCTCAAAACGTACGTATACACTAACTGGCTGAAACCACTTCAACACCACAACTACCCTACCACACGTGTTTACTGGCGTTAACAGTACTATATTCGTTATCTCTCTCAAAACACATATATGGTCAAATTGGTTCAAAATACAACTATATTTTCAGTTTTCGAATTAGTTCTAGTTACCTTGATTCAAGGCGTTCGTTGAGTAGCTTTGTCACCCTCTTTCTAAGTCGTTCCTGCAACGATTTCTCCACTTTTTTCCCTTCTGCCAGGTATTGCTGGCCAGCTTTGCCGAGAACCTCAGCATGTCTGCGGATAAAACTCAAGACGCTTTTCCACTCTCTTCCACATGTTTGAACTCCCTGCAAAATGAGAGTGTCTTCAACCGATGTGTAGCCTATTCTCTTCTTTCTAGTCGTCTTGTCCATGTTTTCAAGGCCTTGACTAGCTCCAACAAAGCAATTTGGTACGGTAAAGTTAGCATTTATATACCATATGTAGGCACGTGCGCACTTGGTAATTATTACGCCTTTGAAACCTTGCTGAACCTTTTTAGTGCTTTATCTGTATTTTAGAAATTTGTGCACCCTATAACAAAGGGTGGTAATAATTTTTCCGTGGCATGTGGTTGCTTTTATTGATTAATACATAGCACTTCGTTTTATAGCATGATACTCGGGACTTTACTTGATGTAAGTACTCTACAAATACCTGGCTTTAGTTTCATTCCAAGAAATCGCAGACTTGGGTCCCACGGTGGTGTTGGCCTCTATGTAAGTAACACTATTCCCTTTAAAAAGCTAGACCAGCTGCAAGATCCATATATTGAAGCCCTTTGGATTCATCTTAGACCAAAAAAACTCCCGCGTGGCATCCCATGTATTGTTAAAGGTGTTATCTACCACTCTCCTAGCGCTGATGATAAATCTATGCTTGAATACCTAAAAGACTCACTCACTACCATTGAAGGTTTGTACCCTGGTTGTGGTATATTGATCTCTGGCGACTTCAATCGACTGAATATTCAAAGTCTGACAGTCCAGTTTAGCTTAAAACAACTTGTCCATGCCCCTACCCGTGGCGATCGGACCTTGGATCTGATTTTGACCAACTTTCCTCAACTGTATGATAAGGACTCTGTACAGATCCTGCCTCCCATCGGTTTATCTGACCATAATGTTGTTGAACTGCGTCCTAAAGCTAGAACTCGCCGTGATGGCCCTAGTACTAAGATAATACAACGTAGAGATACACGTGAAAGTAGGAGAATTGAATTTGGGCGTTACCTCTTCTCAATCGACTGGTCGATTTTGGAATGCGTTAGTAGTTGTGAAGATAAGCTTACGTTTCATTGACCTCATCAAGAATGGCCTCGACACTCTCATGCCTATCACACAAAAAAAGCTTCATGTTAATGATCCCCCATGGATCACCCCTGAGCTCAAGAATCTCATAAAGCTGCGACAAAGAATGTTTGTTTCTGGGAACAATTCAAATACTATCGAAATCGAGTTAATCGAGAGCGTAAGATCTGCCGTAAGAAGTATTTTACCGCCAAAGTTCAACACCTTAAGAATACAAAGCCTCGTCAATGGTGGAATGCTGTCAAACGTATATCTGGTATGACACCTTCATCTGGTTCTGAGGACCTGATTTCTCAGCTAACTCACATCCAGTGTAATGACGATCTATCCTCCCTAGACATTGCTAACCTGATAAACGACTCATTTTTGGAACCTATGAACTCTTTTCAGTGTCTGCATCATCCTCCGCCCTTTGAAATAAACTCTGAAGTAGCACATGTATCTGAACAATCTATGCAATCTGCCTTAATGAACTTGAATCCTCGCAAGGTGTGTGGTGCCGATGGCATCCCAAACTGGTTGTTAAAAGAATACGCTGAGATTCTTGCTTATCCTGTTTCTGTCATAGTTAACAGCAGCTTTGCTGAACAAGAATTGCCACAAGCTTGGAAGCTTGCTGATGTTGTGCCTGTTCCTAAATCAAAACCTATTACTGATATCAACAAGCACCTGCGTCCTATAAGCTTGACTCCAGCTCTTTCCAAGATCGCCGAGGACTTCATTGTATCAAGATATCTTGGCCCTGCGGTACTCAAAGTTATTGATCCTAATCAATTTGGTGCTATTCCGAAATCATCGACAGTTCAAGCCCTCGTATCTATGTTTCACCAATGGGCCCAAGGAACTGATAGTTCTGGTGCGGCTGTAAGGGTTATCTTGTTTGACTACAAAAAGGCCTTTGATCTAATTGATCACCATCTTCTTGTAACTAAGCTTTATGGGTTGTCCCTCCCGCGTGGTGTTGCTCGTTGGATCATTGACTTCCTCGTGAGCCGTAAACAACGGGTTAAGCTTTCTAATGATTGCCTGTCTGAATGGGGCCCAGTCCCATCCGGGGTACCCCAAGGTACGAAACTTGGCCCATGGTTGTTCCTGTTGATGATCAATGATTTAAGTGTTCCAGACGTTCTCACCTGTAAGTACGTAGACGATACTACGATTGCTGAAGTAGTCCCAAAAGGAGCTCCTAGTGCTCTACAAAATGCAGTCACCACTGTGGAAACCTGGTCGTCCATTAACCACATGCAGCTGAACGCTGATAAATGTAAAGAGCTAATCGTCGATTTTAAGAGGAATCCCCATGACAAAATTATATCACCCTTTGTTCTAGGTGCAAGGAGAAGACGCAAAAAGCTGTGAGTTTTTCTAATTACGTTTTTGGATTACACACTGGAGACGTATTTTTATCTAAGCGTCCTGTAAACATCAATTTGCTGTAGTGATGTATGTCCCTCCTTTCCCAACATTTACACTGTTGGCCTTATTATGTTCTATAATCATATCACTTAAGCTGAGGTTATTGAGAAGACAACAAATTCTTCCTCCATTTCCTGTACATATTATAGCTAACATGGCAATGACTATTGCTGCACTCATCTCTACCATGCCAAATGGAAGAGCTGGCGTGTTAGCCCGAATCTTTGGTCAGGCAAGCAACCGACGCAACGTTGGCATAGATGTCTACAGTGAGTTGAGATTGAATAGACGAGTTTTGGTATGTGACAGGAGAAACACCCGAGTCATTTGATGCAATTGTGCAAAGAATAGTCATAGATGTTACTTTACCAAGACATACGCCCCGTATTCCAACTACAAATCGACGACGAGCATGTATACTTGATGTCAGCAATAGAGTGTTATTGGTGGTTATATGGCTGAGAAATTATTTTAAACTTTATGCACTTGCCTTTTTTTTGGAATCAGTAAAAGTACTGTAGATGAAGAAATATATCACATTGTTCCAATTATATTCATCCGTTATCGAAGCTTTATCAGGTGGCATTCCCTTATCGAGTGGATAAATTTCCTGAACACTGTACCTCATTTCCCCAATGCTGTTGGCTATGTTGATGCTACTACTCATGGAATCCGTCGACCAACTGGACCGAGACAAGCCGATTTTTACAGGAGAGATAAAAAATGCCATTTTATGAGTACACAACTTGTTCTTGACTCAGATGGGTTAATTGTTCTTCTAGTAGCTGGGTTAGTAAATTTGTATATAAAAGTACCTAGACCCCTTTGCAGCCTTAGCACGTCATTTATAGTATACAAAAAAAAATTTTTTTTGGAATTATTAAACTTGATTATTTTATGTGTAGATTTCCGGGACGTATGAATGACGCTGAGTCGTATCGACGACTCCCTGCTATTGGACATGGGCTGGCTTGAAATCTGCCACTAAATGCAAGGTTACTCGCAGATGGAGGATATGCAAATCACCAGCCTCTTATCACTCCAAGACGTATTCCTCGCAATGGGCGACAGAGGAATGCAAACCGTGCTTTGAGAGCTGTAAGAGTTCGCGTAGAACGCGCTATTGGTTTTTTTAAAGTGTACAGCTCATGCACTAGTATATTCAGACACATGAGGCCATTTCAACCTATTGTTGTAGCAACTTGCGGGGTTCTGACAAATAGGCGTCGCCGATTGTTGAGGAGATTGTAAATACTATTCGAACGCTTGTTATTTTTCATAAAAGGGAATGTAAATCTGGCAAATTGAAATTGAAATAAAATGTTTTTCTACAGCTAAATGATCATTCTGTAATACCGGCGGCTTATACATATCGCAGTGGAATATCCTAATCCAAATCCGCTAAATCAGAAATCTCTAGTGGAATACAGTGGAATACAGTGAATACAGGAGAATACAATGAATACAGTGGAATACAGTATAATACAGTGAATACAGTGGAATACAGTGGGATACAGGGGAATACAGTGAATACAGTGGAATACAGGGGAATACAGTGAATACAGTGGAATACAGTGAATACAGGGGAATACAGTGAATACAGTGGAATACAGTGAATACAGTGGAATACAGGGGAATACAGTGGAATACAGCAAATACAGGAGAATACAGTGGAATAAAGTGGTATACAGTGAATACAGTGGAATACAGCGAATACAGTAGAATACAGTGAATGCATGATTGATAAAGTATATATGTTTTTATTAATATTCAATTGGCGTAAGCGTAACATGAATTGGTAACCATTTGTTTCATACCGGGCTCCCTATATCTAAAAATATAAACAACCAGGCGTTCCACTGCCGCCTGTAGAGCCTGTGTTCGTCTTGGCCAGTGCCGAGAAAAGTGAGATTGGTACACATGGTGAACGAAAAGAACGCTGATATGATATTCATTTTATCATATTTCAAGAAAAAAATGATTGCTCAAGTGGTTGTCATTAGTCAAATAGACAGTTTTCAGGCTCTCTAACTTGGCATCAAAATCACTGTTATCTTCTGCATCAGCTATTTTTGTGCTCTGGTTACGACCCAGTGATCTTAAATGAAAGGCATCCCGTTCCTGCATATGCTGAGTGCAGAACATTGAATTTGCATCTTTGATATCCCTTAAGCCTTGTGACAATGTTTTATCTAGGACATGGCAAACTTTTTTCAAGCGAAGTAGGTCTGGTCTGGCAATTACAAGTTCTCCAACAAAACGCCAATAGCGTCCAAATGTGTCTTTCGATAATGCCAGAAGCTTGGTCCTGGGAATTCAGGGTGCTTTCCTTTAAGGTCAATCAGAGCTTCATTTGTGTATGTTGTATCAGTTAACCAAAGACCATCTACAAGCTCAAAAGTTGTATCAACTCGAAGAATTGAGTTTCCAAGGATGCAGAATCTATACAAGTCATTCAGCATATTAGGTAAGAAGTTGACACTGATGTATTGATCTTTAGTGAAGGTCACACTGTTGACAATTGTGACATTGTGAACACTGGAAACCAGAACTTCTGCTTCACTGTGCACGGCGGGCACACAAACCTCGAAAAATGGAATTGTTTGCCATTCTTTTAGTTAAGCAGTTTCGCGCATGAGGATAAACAAAGTGGTCGCTCGTTTGAAGATGGCTGGAAGTAAATACAGAAGAAAAATTTGTTTGTTTCCAATAAGAAATATGATTTGATTAAGACCCGAACAGACTGTAATCAACCGAAGAGGTAATCATGCCATATTTGATCAAGGAGAGAGTCTTAACTTCAAGTGTTTTTGTTTGTTTTTGTTTTTTTGTTTTTTTACAAAATGTCAGATATTCAGAGCCTGGTAAGAGATTTAATTTAAACATTTTTCAATGCATACTTTAATTTACGATTTTGAGCTTTTCTTTTATTGTAAATTTTGAAAAGAATAACAAGAAATTGGAAAATGTGGAAAATGCCAAGGAATGTGGTTGTATTAACAGCACTACCTGATGTGTTTTGAGATTGTGGAACCGTTTCGATGTAAGAAGGTTAAGTTAGGAATTAAGTTAGGAAGGTTAATATGGAGGCCCGTTCTGGTCAAAATTGTACCCAGATTTTTACAATGTATTTTTTTATTTTTATATGTAAACATTTATTTTTAGTATGTGGTCAAATTAATTTTCAAACCCTACTTAAATTTTATTGGCTCTTTGGAATATTTTTTTTTGGAAAAGTACTAATTATTATTTTTAGTTCTAATTATTTTTGGGCTTATAGTGAATTAATTTTTGGGGATGTACTGAATTATTTTTTGGATGAACCAAATTAGTTTTGGTTACACGATGCGCATTATGTTTGGAGATATGGTGAATTTTTTTGGGGGGGCCGTAGTGAATTATTTTTTTGGCACCATAATGCATTGTGAACCTGATATTGCAAGGGACTGGTACCAAATGGTCGGCCATATTGTGTTAGGGTTTCCCGCCAAATGGCCACAGAGCTCTTGACGGTCTTAAAATGGACGATAAAAAAGTAGACGAAGATTCACTAATAAGTCAGATTTCGAACGTTGCTAGGAACGCAATTTATCCGTAGTTTATAGTACTTGTAGTGATGAATCTTGAGAAAATACAGCATCTCAAAAAGGCTGATATCAAAGAAATTCTTTTAAAACACAGAAAAGGCACCCAAGGAAATAAAGCTGACCTTGTGGCTCGTTGTTATTCTGCCGTCCAAGCAACAAACGTAAGAACAAGTAGTAGCTGCAGTCAACCGTTAGGTGACACAAAACCTCAAGACCACGATGCTGAATTCACGTACAGAAGTATTCTGAATGGTATAAAAAGTCAAAATTGGACAAAAGATCTCCGTAAAGCTCCTCACGTCACCTTCGTTCAGCTGTACGAATATCTTGTCATCAAAACAGCCAAATACGATCACCTGCCACTAAAAAGCACTGGCTATAAAAAGCTCAAGTCTTTCAATTTCTTTGCTGAAGGCCACATCAAGTCCGTAGAAATTACCTCTGACAATGAATATTTCTTTGTAAAAGCGTTAGTGTTGGCATCTATGGTCTCTGTGAGATATGGTGTGATCATAGTTTTTAACAAAGACAACGATGTAATTAAAGCAGCGTGTCAATGTCCAGCAGGGTAGGTCACAATTTAGTTGATTTTATCTCAGAACAATCTTGTCTTTCTATGCGCTAGAAGACTTTGGTAGGAAGGGGTTAAGAGAACACACTGAACCTGTCAGCTGTACATCAAAATTATGTGGATGGAAAAAACCAAGAAATTTGAAAATTGAAAATTTTTTGTTTTACGATATTAGACCAGAATGCACCACTGAAATTGATAGCTTTTGTTCTGAAATCCCAGATACCCTATCATCTGACTTTTCAAGTGATTATGACTCACAAATATTCAATGACTATTATGATATCAATATCAACACTTCTCAGTTTAGAGAAATTATTGATATTTATGCAGCCAATGAAACGATTTCTTCAAAAGAAATAATTGAGACTGAGCAAAAAACAAGAGGTCAAAGTGCAAATCCTCAGTGGAAGTTATTGAGGGAATCAAAACTAACTGTATCTAATTTTGGTAAAGCAGCCAAGAGACGAAAAGAAACAGACAAACTTTTAAAAGAAATCATGTACCCAAAGAACATAACATCCAACTCTTTACTACATGGCATAAATAATGAACTAAATGCAGTTCAAGACTATTTGAAATACATGCATGACCAAGGTAATACCAACCTTACAGTTCATGAGGTGGGTACCATACTTTCTATAAAGAAACCAGGTCTTGGTGCATCCCTTGATAGAAAGGTTTATGACCCCCTTATGGCTCAAGAACAGAAAGAAGGGGGTCTCGAGGTTAAGTGCCCCAGCTCAAAGGAGAACATGTCAGTGGAAAAAGCTAGTGAAGACAAGCAATTTTATTTGATCAATGATAGGGGGAGAATGAAACTGAAGACCAACCACAACTATTTTTATCAAGTACAAGGGCAAATGTTTGTGTGCAAACTGGATTGGGTAGACTTTGTCGTCTGGTTTGGCCCTGCAAATTTATCTGTTACAAGAGTCTTTTTTGACAATGACTGGTGGACTGAGATAGCCTTACCAAGAATAGACTACTTTTACAGAAGAGCATTTCTACCAGAACTTTTTACAAGGAGGGTTAAGCGTGGACTGCCTCTCTATGGTGATAAGGGCTGGAAGCCTTTTCATTCCAAGCAAAAAAAGAAATAATACTACCCTCCATGAATTAAATCATTACTTGGTCCATGGATGCAAAAGTAGTAGGGTATGATATATTTCATTTTGAGGTTGGAACCATTGTGAGGCAGTGCATGAGTCTCATCAAATACATGTAGCACTAACTATACAACAGAAAAGAATGGTTTTCATTAACCCATAAAGCACACTTTAGTATATTATGCCCTAATTCCACTATGTTCTTTTGTTTTTGACTATAGACTTTAACTAAATATACGCTTTGTTTCACAGGTTAATGAAAACCACTCTAAGCAATAGAATGAGCATAATTTAGCACTATGTGCTACTATTAATGTTGCCCTAGTTACCAAAAATCAAAATATGTATAGGTAATCATATAAGAACAAGTGCAATTAATGTTTAACACCATGAGTGGTTTTAAAAATTAATTACATGAGTATTTTATATGATTACTTATGATTATTTTATTGTTTATCATATGACTACAAAAAATAATTTGGCACTCCACTACAAGAGTAAAAATCAAAGATTAATTTGGCTCTCTC
This sequence comes from Telmatactis stephensoni, assembly GCA_029948255.1. Lineage (NCBI taxonomy): Eukaryota > Metazoa > Cnidaria > Anthozoa > Actiniaria > Isophelliidae > Telmatactis > Telmatactis stephensoni. The sequence continues at coordinate 18,449 of JALIZF010000686.1, forward strand.
CGAGTGGGTTTGGCTAATCAGATCAATGACAATGCGAGTAGTAGAATAAGCAGCCAATTCAGGAGGCATTTTTTTTCTAACTTGATCTTCAGAAGGAAATGGGAGCAGCTGTTTTAAATCGTGATACAAGAAGTTAATCCATATTGTAAAAATTTTTGAAAAATGTCCTGGAGAGATAAGGAATCGATCACATATATCAAAAAAAAAAAAAAACAAGTTTAAGACGAACTAAAACCATGAAGAATTCATCAAGGGCAGTAAACTTTTTCTTTGGACCAGGCTTATTATTTCTAGAAATTTGATAAGAAAGTGAAGAAGATGGAGATGTACTGCGCCAGTATTGTAACTTGGAAACTTTCGGTTCTATGTAATTATAGTAAGCCATTAAAGCACTGGAAAACCAGTGTAAAATTGGATAGCTTGATCATCATGTTTAAACCTGTCAATACAAAAACGCCTTTCTTCCAAATTATGAAGCTCCTGCTCTAACTGACCAACTTCTTCTCTAAGTTTATCCACATCCTGTTGTTTACTGACAAGTTGTTGATGCAACTGGCTCAAATCTGCAGAAATTTTGGAGCTTTCTAGAGTAAAACAATATGTGTGGTCGGGATTCTGTTGATATTGTATATTACTCCAGTCAATACTAGAAGTACTGATATCTGTTTGAGTTTCCTTCTCAGCTACATTTAATGAGACCTAAAATAGTAAAAGCAAAACACATTATTTAGCAAATTATAGCAGAGCAAATGAGCATAAATAACATTATTTGACTGGAGTATGCAGAAAATAAACAAAAGTGGAACACTGTTAGACACCATTTTCATTGAATTATTTTGATCAAATGGATTGCAAAATCACTCCCTCAGTTCAACTTAAAGTTTAGAATATAAATGTACCTCTTTCATGGGTATATCTTCACTGATATAGTCATATGATTCAACGTCTTCAGGTACACTCACCACTGGATGTTTGGCTGATTCTGGTGTGCTAAAGTCCAAGCTCCAAACTACTTTGGTAGAAACCTGGAGCACAAATCACAAGCTTACTATAAATTGAAATGTCTACAATGTGGATACCGCATGAAAAAAATTTACATGACAGCGTCTTTTAACAATAAAATTTCATATTACATTCTTGTAATTAGTTATGTTTACAGTTCCTTACCATTGATCTATCTTTGGGAGGATTTCTTCTTTTCTTTGTGGAGTTATTCCAATCAAACACAGTGGGTTCAGCATCTACATGTGAATATAATGACAGCATTTGTAAACAACAGCTTTTGTAAACAGGTTGTTACTTTAAATATCATTTACATGTTCTCACCTTTCCGAAGACGTTTTTTAGTACCTCCAGGAATCCTTATTATATCTTTGCTTTCAAAATGCTTCTCGCAAACAACAGTGTGTTGCCCAACTTCAAAGCCGTCGCGTCCATGTTGGCGTTTTATCAAATTACACCAGCGACTTTTTTCTTGATATTTCGATGGAAATTTTTAAAAAAATAACACCTGAAAGGCTTCCATCTTTACAGTAAAATGTTGAAGAACAAGTCGGCACTGCACATTCTCTTTCAAGAGATCGTTTTCGCTTTTTAAAACCAATTTTTAAGCTCATTTCCAGCTACTATCGTGAACAAGCATCGAAAACCTGCGAAAAAGCCTCTACTAGCCCCTACTACTAGTGCGCTACTAGAGCCCAGAACATGCCGTCCATAGGAGCCCCAGACTAATGTGAAAAGGAACTATTGCACAAAGGGTTTCGTCCAAGCACAATGATGACTCGAAACTGAATTCCACAAGTACAAATACTGCAGATGCTGTTGCTGAAATTTATAGGTAGCTGAATTGTGGTGGCTGAAATCTTCTCAGGTATGACCAGAGCTTCATATTTTAAATGTAGGAGAGTTTTTATAGTTTCATCTTACCTCCCATTTTTTCTATTAGAGTTTTTCTGTGTCTTCTGTTTTTCACAAGCCTTTGTGTTTCGGTGACTGATCACATTAACATATTTTGAATGTAGTTACCCGAGCGTACTAAATTATGCTGATTCCTTTGTCTTTGATAGTCTAATCAACACTATTTAGTACTCTATGAGTTGTTTTACATGCCTCCACGATAGAAAGGCCTTTTAAAACAGAAATGATTCCTCCCGTGCCTACTTTTATTTTCTCTATTCTTGCTTTTCTGTTTGAGTATTTCAATATAGTAAATCGAACTGTCCCTCCTCCACCGCCAATAGATATTGTAACGTCCGTAATTCAAAGGATTATTCATCTCTTGGAGCAAGTCAACGTGCCAATTTACATGGTTTTACGTTGTAATTATGATGGAAATGCTTGGAGAATACGAGAGCAAAGTGTCTGGAATACAATGATATCTCGTCCTGATAATTTTTGGCTTCTGACGGGAGAGACTCCTGGGAGTTTGACGCAAATCATAACTCGAGTTGGACCTTTGAATGCAAGAAGACGTGTGAGGCATACAAGGCCTTATGCTCTTACTTTGCATGACAGAGTTTTACTTTGTTTTCTATGGCTGAGAAATTATCCGACATTTATGTCACTCAGTCAGCAATTTGACAGAGGAATCAGTAATGTCAGTGGCATAATATAAACGGTTATTCCTATTTTCAACGAACATTACTGTAATTGATACATAGAATGGGAAGACGCGCAATCATGGGAAAGACAAAGCGATGGATTTGAAGAGTTTCCGAACGCTGTAGGGGCAATTGACGCTTTCGCCGTCCAGATAAATAGACCCCAGGGACGTGACGTACAGCGCTTGTACTACAGGCGAGATCGAGGCTATCACTTTCTGAACTTCCATGTCATAGTTGACAACGAAGGGTTCTTTAGATTTGTTCATGGTGGTTTTCTCGGGCACGCTACTGATGCTCAATCGTTTAGGTGGCTGTCACCCATTGGCCCTCGACGGCAGCTCTCCCTCCCACGAGATGCATACCTTTTGGCAGACGGAGGATATCCCTCAGTAGAACCACTCCTAACACCTTTCAGGCGTCCAAGTGGAAGGTGCCTAAGCCTCACCCGCTATCGAGCAAACAGAGAGTTAGGAAGGGCTAGAGTGCGAGTAGAAAATCGCATTGGAGATATTCGCAATTATCGAAGTGTTCCATGGAGGGAAGGAAGATTTAGAGGGCAGATGCAGTTTACGTATCTTATTGTTGCCCTTACCAATAGAAGACGCCTGTTAATTAGATTCATAAGAAACAGATATACTTTTTTTGTAGACGAGATATCAAATTGGTTTTTAGGGCCGGGTGTGCTGATTTTTGTATTTAGTTGTAAAACAAAAGGGGTTGGGGAGGGGCAATGAGTGTAATGCACAACTCAATCAGCCGAAAATCTGTTTTGCTCTTTGACCTTCAACTATGTGTAATTGATGAGCTGAGTAAAGCCTGGTTTCCATATGATCGCAGCCGATGGCGGACTATCGTGGAAGATGCTCCACAATCATATTGAAACACTGTTCCGCGATGGAAACCAGGCAGAGTTTTGGGGGTGGGGGAGGGCTTGTGCCATGAAGGTTTTACAAAACATCTTGCTCTACTTCAACATTTTTATTTTAGTCATGTTTCGTTGTCTTTGGTTACACGTTACAAACAAGAAAAAAACGACTGATTCATATTTACAGCCAAAAGAAGACCACTCAATCTGGTCGCTTATTTTGAATTTTAATGTATTCCTAAATTGCTTGAATCTTTCCCTGTAATAGGTCCCCCCTGCAGTTAGAGAAGATGAATACACATGATAGTGAAAATCACCTTAAAAATATAGAAAAATACTTAGGAAAAATATGAATTGAAACATAGTTTAAAGCCAGTTTGACTACTACCCCAACTTGGGCAGGGGTGTGGACCTCAAAACCCTGACCCTATCCCAGACCTAAAATTTCGATTTCTCATACCCTATCCCAGACTTAACCTAAGAATTGTACACCCTATCCCAGACTAAACCCCAACATGTATACCCTATCCCAGACTTCAAACAGTTAGTGTTAACTACATCGTGGTCATATTACATTTTGTTGACATTCAAAAAATTGTCATTCGATAGATTGAAATCAATATTTACTAACTTTTAAATGGCATTTACACTGTTTCTGCGTCGACAAACTACAACCAACTACAAACTACAACCAACCAAAACCTACCCAGACTAAAACGACCAAATTGTAACCCTATCCCAGACAAAAACCATACCCTATCCCAGACAAAAACCATACCCTATCCCAGACAAAATAACAAAAAAGGATACCCTACCCCAGACCTAAAAACCGAAAAACCATGCCCTATAGCGCGGCACATACCCGTATAGCAAATATAGAGGAGTACCTCAACCACCCCCCACCCCGCCCCCCCAGGCCCGCGAGTAGCATTAATTACCGATAATCTGACTTAAATCTTAAAATTATCGCTTCGCTCGAAAAGGAATTCTCATGGCACTATATTCTTTGCAATTGGGAGCAAAATAACTAGCAAACAAGATAAATGAAGCACGAGCGATGAGACTATCGCGTTGAGTTTGTATGACACCGTTATGAGCTCAAGCTAGCTGATATGGCGGTTTTCAAAACGCTCGTCATGCATGATAATACAGTTCAGACAACTGTCAGCAGTGCTGCTCTTGCCACTTTTTCACTTTTTCACTTTTTTACTATCCTAGTGACAACTGCTGCTTTGTTAAAGAGAAAAATTTTGACAAAACGTGAATTCAAGACGTCGAAAATTAGTAAAGCTTGAGCAGAAGAATAATTGAACATAAACTTACCTGCAAAATACCGTTCAAACATCTCGTCGGCCGTCAAGCTGTCGTCCTCGTCCATGGCAAAAGAAGAGCTAGAGCTTGCAAAAGAAATTCAAAAAGGAAAAACAAAAACTCGAAAAAAAACTAGCACTGAGCAGAGCTTTTCGACTTCAAATTTCGTGGCTTTAATTTTAATTAGTATGGTTGAGTGATCGTGAACACAGGTTAATTAAGTTACATGCCCTCATTATCATTCAACCACAGACCCTTTGTTTTTCACATCTGTGCACAGAGGATACAGAAAAACTCTTTTAGATGAAATCAGCTTCTAACTGAATGTAGCAGCACAATCGTTACATAAGTATTGATCGGGACCACAATCTTGACAACGAATATTTGCATTCTTCACTTCATGACCGAGTTCATGACCGAGTTCAACACAGCGAACAAAAATGAACAAAGACAAAGATTTTGAAATTAATTTATTTACAGGAGAAATTTAAAGATTTCACAAAATATTTATTGATCATGAAGATATAAACAAGAGCATTCAATTAACAAGAATTTTATTTACAAAACAGCGAAAATTTATATGCTTACATGCACAGTTTTATATTTGATACAAGATGGGATTATTTCAACATGTAGGACATTGAACATAAATGTACTCTTGAACAAAGTTTTAGAAAGATCTGTTTACAAAGTTGTCTTTTTCCAACTCAACTATTGCACAGTGACTTTGTGCTGATTTGTGTACACATAAAGAGACTATTGGTAAAACAAATTTTTTGATTCAAATATACTGTACATTCTACTCAAACTTTCTCCCCAGAGGAGAATTGAAATTTCAGTATAATTGACCAAGTGCTACTGTTTTTATTTTTGGAAGAGTCTCCTCAAATGTTAATACAAATGTTTATATATTTGTTTAAAAAAATTAAATTCCATAGTGAGTACAATAGACAACACATGTAGAATGAAAAACACTAGTAGAGCTTAGTGGTTACACTTAACCTGTGAAATAGTAAATGGATGTTAATTTTGTAATAGTCCAGTTCAAACAAAAGAAAACAATGGAGGTAAGGTCTACTAGCAACTAGTACTCTACTATTTCATAGGATAAGTTTTATTTCTCTAATGCCTCTTGTACTTGCTTGTCTATTACATTCACAGCCATAATGAAACTTATTAGCAATATAGTATTATTCATACAATTTCCACCTGGAAATGCAGTTACAAATATGCAAATAAAGAAATGTTTATATATTATAGACTCATATTTCACCACCCCCTCACCCAAAAAATCCTTATGGTTTGCTCAATGTTGGATTGCGTGTGGTAGTCATCTTGGATGAACTTCTACAAAATATTTCTTTTGTAAGTTCTGTTTTCATCCAACATGGCTCTCACTGTCTTTTTATTTCTAAATACTTTGAAGGGGGAAAAGTGACAATTTTCTTGTTGTTGTTGTTGTTGTTGTTGTTTTTCCAATATCGTTGGCTTTCCAAACCAATAAATCAATAAGTCAATTTTCGAAAAAATCAGTGTCTCAAAAATTTCAATTTCATTTTATCCACTGCAATTGCTTTCTTCCATATATAACCATTACTATCTGATGGTACAAATGTCACTCTCATTTCTAAACCTCAAGGACACTTCACAAGATAATTAGTGTAATATATCCCTCCCAGTGTAGCAAAGTGCTAATGACTATAGGGGAGCAAACTTATCCTTTAGGTAGTGAACAAAATCCCATTGGCTCTTACATAATTAAAACGTGTTATGATTTGACTGTTTCTTTGATATTAAATATTTGAAAAGTATCAGTGCTCAATAATAGAACTCATAGCAAATGTACTTTTAAGTAATCATCATAATTTGGCACATTTCCAGTAGAGTACAAACACTAAAAGTGTGAAATAGTTTGCACAATTTAGTACTAAATAGCACTAATTAAACAATAGAGAACAATAGAATTAACATAAAATAGCAGTATTCAGTGCGATTTATGTTGCACACTATAGTGTCTTATTGTCATTTTAAAATAATTATTTTTTTCTTTTTTTAGTGAAAAACTTGCCTGAGCCACGTCACCAACTGTGCACACACCATAAGCAACCATAATATAAGGTAATCATGCATTCAGGCCTATACAGACAACAATGGGTGAAACAAAGATTTGTTGTTTAGAAAAAATATACAGAAAGGAATAATATCAAATATACAGCAAATAATAATATCAAATATACAGCAAAGAATAATATCAGTGAATGGACATATGAAAGATGATTTTGGTTGACATGATGGTTTTTATTGGCAATATGGATAAAACAATAATAATAATATCTTTAATGGTTCTTTACTGGCAAATAAACTATTTGAAAAACTCAAGATTACAATATTATATACTATATTCAATGTTCAGTAAAACGAATAAATTACATATGAAATATCTGTGCAAATATGTGCAATGTCTGAAATTAAGGTGATGTGTCCCATTTCTTAACTGCGAAGGTGAAAAAGCTGTTCTGGAAAGGTTTAGTGCGGCATTTAAGGTGGCCTGTGGGTATCTATTTTTGCGCGAAATCACCCATTTCTGAACCTCGCTGTATGGCGTGAAATTATCCGATGGCTCTCAAATTTCAGATTTAAAACCCCTAAGGATCTATGTTTTCAGTTATGAAGACTGTAATTTGGAAATGCTAAGCAATTAGCCATTATGCATTTGTAAAGACAAAGCAAATTTTGCTTTACACTTGATTTTACATTTACTAGTTTTATGTGGCAAGAGACCAAAGTATTCGTGACCTTAGAAATGTTTTCTTGTGTAGCGCGAAACTTCTTCAATTTTTCTAAATTTCTGTTAAGATGATTCTGAAAGCTCTCTTCTGGATACGTTCAATATCCTCAGATAAATACGAGTGGATGGCATGATGCCATACTACACAGCAGTACTCCAGAACAGACCGTACGATGGCAATGTAGATAGCAAGTAAGTCTTTGAGTAGTCATATTATTAACAATCCATTGATTAATGGAGTCCAGATGCATCTGAAGATCGGATGAAGCACTCGAATAGGATGTCACTTCAAATACTGTGTAGTCATCTACATATCTGTAGATCGGAGCAGCTGGTTTATCATTACTGAGAAGAACAGAAATAATGATTGAAATGATCTCAAACAAAGCAGTGTCAGTGGCTAAAATATTCTTTATTTTGAAAAATCAATAATGTACAACAAAATATATAAGCATGATAAGAATTAGAAGTGTAAATCACGATCAAAACTAATGGTGCAAAAGAGAATGGGGCTGAACAACAGTATTAAGACTTTAACTTAACGTCTTGAAATAAAGGTTTACCTAATTTAATACTTAACTTGATTGTGTCCACGTATCTGTGGAAACAGATGAAACATTTGTTCTCACCCTCAGCCTTAGGTAGACCACACACACACAGTTCATACACTGATCTCTGCAGGGTGTTCTTCTGGCTCTCAGTTCCTGCTTGTTCTGCCCCCGGGACATGGTTTCAGTCCAGGGTTTTGGCACCAGTTTTAGATTAATGACGCAATGTTTTGGTGTTTCACTTTTATTCCCATAAGAGCGCCATTCAATGTTACAGGCAATCAATTTGCGGCTGTGACACACTTAATTAATGCGCGCAATATCAATTAACCCTGACAATTACGACGCACTCCAGGGCCAGCAAGATTAATGTCTTTAGACATCGTTCTGATCAGTTCCTTGATCTTTTGAGTTGTGTGTTGAGCTGCAACTCTTGGGGAACGTTTCTGGTTGCCATCTGGGTTTGGTCTTCTTTTATTTCTTTGCCTTTATCATTTTCACCTGTAACCTCATCGAACACTTCTAGGGGATAAAGCTTTTTGATTGGTCTTGCAATCTGTCTTCTGTTGCTGGTTCTTAATGTGAGGTTCCTTACTTGGGCATCTCTTCCTGGATGGAGGTTTGGTGATGACTTCCACTGATTTCGTGGTAAGTTATCATGTATTAGGACGATGTTCCCTTTCTTGGCTGTTGATGTTGGGATGAGTGATGCTCTATGAGATTGATAAGGTATTCGCCTCTTGCATAATTTTCTGATGGTACTGTGCTCTTCTGGCGAGGTCTTTACTTGAAACGTTTTGGGGAGTGTAGTCAGGGTCGTCTGTATCATCTTGTTCTTGCGCTTCGAGATTCGGTGGCATTGTAAGAAGTCGATGTCCACAAAGAAAGTGTGATGGTGTGAGTGGTGGATCATCATCGATTTAGCCATAGGGTAAGGTGATTGGGCGACTATTGATTACTCCCTCCATTTCTGTTGGTATAGTTTGAAGGTCTATGAAGTTCAGTGAAGCCTTTCCGATTGTTTTCTTTAGTCTTCTCTTCACAAGTCCGATCAATCTGTCGTAGAACCCTCCCCACCAGGGAGATCTACACTATGTGATGTAAACTGTGGATAAACCTTTCTGAAAAGTGGAAGGGTATCTGAAAATCACTTTGGATGATAAAGAATTTACTATATTACATCTATTAACCTGATTTAGCAGTATTATTGAATCAAAGATCTTCCCATTATGGGCCACCAACACAGAATTGCCATCAATCCATTTGATAATTTCCTCCAGTGCATCTGACATACTACAGGTTTCAACCAAACGACCCTTGTGGAGCACCTGGCCACCAGGTCACCTGGCTTTGATGGAAGTATTTGTTGAACAGGGTTTTTCCTTTGCATGTTGCAGCTAACAGCTAATATCACAGTCATGAGCTAAAAAAAGCATACAACCATTCTTGAAAAGGTTGTCCAGATAAAAAGACAGTAATTAATAAACTCATTTACATATATCACATTTTCAATATTCTGCTGTAACTACACCCCTCTTTCACTTCCTGTATTTCCTGTACACTTCCTCATTCTTTCTTGAGTCTAATACGCTGCATCTTTGCCTATATAGTACTCTCTCTTGCTTTTCTACTTTTCCACTTTTTATCAAATTTTGATGTTAGTTTTGAGGTAAAACTCCCTGGTGACAACTGTAAAGCTGAATTAACCTGTCAATTAAAATCATAAGACAATATTATACTATATGCCTGTGTAATGTATCTTCCTGTCCATTTCACTATATAAGTTCTGCTTTGTTATTAGTTTTAAAGAATATTTTAGGTGATCTTATACAGAGACTTTTGTGTTGGGTGTAAATCATGTATTATATTATAGTCTCATTCATTAAATATAGCTAATTCACTTAACTGTTGTTACTGAAAAAAATCTAAAGCCATAAGCTTTGAGAGCAGAATCATAAATTTTTCACTGCCTGGACATTATACAATAAGAAAACTCACTTGTATGCTTGCAAATTCTACAACTTGGACACATATTCCTTAATTCTCTAGATAGCCTACAGCAAAGTTTGTTAGTCAACGAAAGATAGTTGAAAAGCTTTAGACTTTTTTCAGCAAAAACATTAATTGAAATAGCTATATATGGGTCAGATATAATTTGGGAATAATTCAACATTAAACCTTTTCTATGTAGAAATGCCCCAAATTCTTTGTGGCAACAGCTGCTCCTATCCTTATGTCAAGACTTTCTGACGAACTATAGTGGCGGTTTTTGAAGCCTTTGAAGCAACACTATTGTTGAACAATTCATTTGCTTGTGTTGAACCACCCATTGATAATTTGGGTGCCAGTGAGCTAAAGGCCTCAAAAAACTGGTCAATCAGGTCAATCATTAATGTCATCATAATATAAATATATTGGAAACCTATTGTAATAGTAGTAATAATTCTTCAGACACAAGATAACACTTAATAATAAATAAAATGACTACTCATGTACATGCATTTACTTCTGATATTTGAGATTTGTCTTAAATCCTAAAATGTTAGTAATAAAATGAAAATAAGGTATTCAATACCTTAGATAAATCATTCTGCAAATCATCTCCACCTAGATCTTTGCCATATGGTAAAGTCCTGTGTTTGTAGTTTTTAGGGTTTTTAAGGTACCCACACCATGACTCTTTGCATTGAGCATAACTACCAAATGCATGTGGTGTAATTGCCTGAATTTAAAAGTAGAAACAAAATTAGCACATATCTATTAAGGCCCAGGTTATATGCCATAATGACATGTGAGGTGCGGCATATAGATCAATTAAATTGGACATAAATCTGCAACTGTCAAATGAAATAAAATTAACTCAGTTTAGTTTGTACGTGTTGGTAAAGAGCAAAACAAAATAAATTTATAGAGTGTAGTATTGACTATTAGTTTGTAAGTTGTTTTAGAGCGATAACACTAAAACCATGAAACAAGTACTGACTAAAAAGTTCAAACAGTTCTAATGAAACAATATAATACAAAGGGTTTTGCTACTATTTGTCTCTATTTAGTTATTTCATGGTTTTAGTGTTATTGCTGTACATTCAAATAAAAATTGATCTAATAACATATTTTAATTTCATTTCATTGTTTTGATAAATATGTATGTGGGCATGAAAATTTTCACTTCACCCTTATCTTTTGTATACAGATAGGCTATCTATGGGGAAGTAATAAAACAGCCCTGGAAAAGTTGGGAAATCCTCTGTTGCCATGGCAACGGCAAACTTTCCAAGTGACCACGCATATGGTATTTTGAGACAAAAATCCCAATTAAAATTGTCGAAATTCAATGCAATTTTTCCCCTAGTTCAACTATTTTTTTTCTAAACGCTACCATAAATTAATTAATGTCTCTACTTTACATCCGTACTAATTTTGTCTACTTTGAATTTTTATATATTGAGATAACTGACAATCAATTACTGCATATATGAGACTTTTTTATGATCAGTAAATATGACCCAACTTCGTTGGCATATTTCTTCAAAAGTACACAAGCTGCAAACTTGGCATTACATATGCACATTATCTAGTCCTTGTAGTTACAGAATCTTGTAAAATCTCTGCGGGTTGGGACATACTTTTTGGGCTACATACCGAATAAAACCAAGACAAATTCAAAAATGCTAAATTTGCATGTTCTTCAAGGTCATCGTATACCGAGATGGCAGCATATAACATGGCAATGACATATTCCAGGTAATGATGAAAATATTGTCGTTTGATTTCCGAGAAAGAAGCAGAGGTTTTATTTGAGAAAAATCTGGCAAAAATTATTTTGAATAAAATGAAAGCGAGTCCGAATATATTCATTTTAGGTTGGTATTCAACCAACAAATGTTATAAACAACAAGCTATATTTCGGTTTTATTTCAAAACCATCTTCAGGCAAATGACTGGAGTTACAATTCAAACGGAGGTGTATATATAGCCTAAGTTAATTAAACAAATTTAACTCCCTAGAGGCGCGAAGGCCTGTGTTCAGTGATGGTCTCATAAAAAAATTATTTTGTAATGCACGTACCTTGCTATTCGACGTTTTAATAGTGAATGGGTATAAAATCAAGATAGTGTAGGTCACCTTTGCAGACTCTCACTATATGAAAGGGTCCCATCTTGAGAGGATTTCCTATATGGTGGGCTCCATGTAGGATTGTTGTTCATAGCATTGCTGTATTGGCATAGACCGCATAATCACTTCAGAATACGACGATTCTCTCACTTCTTCATACTCCAACCTCAACTCACCAGACAAACAAGCAGCATCTGTTACCACCGTCAACTTAAGGCTCTTCGTCGATTAGTAAATAAGTTATCAAGACCTTAATCTTCTGATAGCTCATTCAAGCCCTCAGTCTTTGATTTCGCTATTTGTTTTTCTGTGTCACTATCTTCAAGCAACTTGGTAGTTGTCATAATATAAAATGTCACTTTAGACAAGAACAAACCAAATTATTTCAGATATTTCAGAGAGGATCACTCAAGGTTCGCTGTCCAGCATCTGGAAAGAGTCAATGACATCGTTTGAATAGTTACCGAGACAAACCTCGAGACAAGGCTCCCTTTTTGGAGATACCCTCAGAGAAGAACATGCGGCATGCTTTATCTAATATCGCTTTGGAAGTTATCATCTCAATTTATTTTCCTTTGAAGGTTACCTTTCTGATACCCGCTCCACCTATTCTCCCTTGTTTGTAGTGGCTTTGAGTCATTTGGTGAAGCCACCCTACTCTGATGTTCAATTGGGAATAAAAAGATTGTGATTTTTTACTCTTCTTATCAGCACCATAAGTGACGCTGTCATGCTTTTATTCTCATTGTTTGCTTTACTTTTCTCATTTTTCCTTATACTTTCAATTATGCTCTTTATTCTTTCTTCCCTAACATCTGCAATGGAAAATTTGGGATGACAACAACAACAACAACAACAATAATAATGGTCGAAGGTCGAAAATGTCTAAAAAACATTCTCAAGCCAATAAGAATAATAATTATAATAATAAGTAATAAGCAGTAAATCCAAATGTGATAACTTTAAACAAGAACTTACTGAAATGTATGCATAAATTGACTAGAATATTGCCCAACATTGAACAAAGACTGTGTCATGTTTACCTTTATTATGTACCTTTATTATGGTATTATAAGCCCTTAATGTCAATTGCTACTTGGAGGATTCCAGTTTCACGGTACTGGTTCTTATGGAGTATTGGACGAGAGTTTTCATGGAAACATGCAATGCGAATTTTACACTTTGGTAAGGGATTTTTCTATTTTAACTTAGATTACATGTTTAATTTGAACTTTTGAGGTTCAACTTTTTGGCATACTATATTTGAAATGTATGAATCGAGCTTGAGTAAAAGCTGGCATATCTTTTCTCGTACGATTTGAGTGACAGCAAGCAAGTTGAAAGGGACTGGTGCGAGCAACATGGAGCTGATTTCTGGCGATGTTATGATAAGATTTATATAGGAAAAATTCTAAAATTACTATTATAAATAGTCCTAAAAAGTACACAAGTATAAAATAATATAGTTGATAAAATATTGCAAATAAATATAATATTGTACATAATAGTATATCAATGTTGTAAGTCCATTAAAAATTACTTGTGTCAGATGATTTAATCATGTGTGAAAACCAATTTATTAAATTGTATACAACATTTGTATGAATCTTTTGCATCTATAGGCAATTTGTTTGTTCATTCTACGTTAGCAGCAAATATCACAGAGAAGCTATAAAAACAAATTAACAAAAAAACAGCAATAACAAAACAATCAACAAGTAGCTTGCAGCATTTTTCGATACACCTATTTAAAAAAGGCTGACACTGCTAAGGATACATGCAGGTTAATTCAAGTTCAAAATGCAATATATTAATGTTTTACTAAATAAGTAATGCATTTCTACAAGCATTTTGGTCATTCCAAGATATAAATTTATAATTCGTCTATTGATAGCAATCTATTTGCTGCAATAGTGATAAACGTCATTTGAAATGTTCACAAGGCCAGTGAAAAATGGATTTTTTTTCTGTGGATATGTGATACATCCGGGTGGTAGTATGTATTTGTGAAATCTGGACTGTAAATAAGTTCTTCTGTGCTTTGATTTTTTCACTCTCCCATCGATGTGCTTTACAAGCAGATTTGCAGGTGGAGTTTTATATTTTGGTGCAAAATCACAGCTGCACCCATAGCACTTCTGAACTCTCGCTGGAGTGACGACTATTTGATAGCTATACCAGCATTCCAGTTTTGTGCACTGGCACCAAATGGGGGCATCTGAAGTTTTGTGCTTTGAGCTACACCAAACTGGGGTGTTTGATACTGTAGGCGTTGTGGTGCTCCAAACTGAGATACTCCCAACTGTGATGTTGGGAGATGTACGCTTTGAGCTCCACCAACCCAAGGTATTTGATGATGTAGGCTTGGAGCTGCACCAGTCTGAGGTGTTTGATGTTGAAGGCTGTGAACTGCATTAATCTGAGGTGTTCGATGATGTAGGCTTTGAGCTGCACCAATCTGAGGTGTTTGTTGAAGGTTGTGAACTGCATCAATCTGAGGTGTTTGATGGTGAAAATTTTGAACTGCACCAAACTGAGGTGTTTGATAATATAGGCTTTGAGCTGCACCAGGCAGATAAATCTGGTAGCCCATTAAAAAGCTGCAGACTGATTAAACGTATAAAGATCAAGTGTCGACCTAATCCATTTGTAACATCAGAAATTAAACAACTTACTGAAGCATGTTAAGGCTGGGGTCAGGCCCCTATTTAGCATAAAATGGTATTTTTTTACATTTCAAGAGCAATATTGAACATTTCGTTTTCTAACTTAGAGACGTGTTAGAATTTGTCGATTTTGAAAAATTATCATTGACAAAATGGGGAACGCTTGGTAAAGTCACCATCCACGTAATATAGAAAATGACAAAAATTCAAAGGAAAACGGGCCATATAGAGACGTAAAGTGAAATAATAAAAGAGATGCCAATTTATGACTTTTGGGGTTGTCTTTCAAAATCTGCCTGGAATGGTGGTCCATCTGTCACAGTATAGAGTAATTAATTAAATAAGTCTTTTTGTTTTCCGTTGGGAATCATCGTAATTTTGTTGTATGTAAAGAATGTATTGTTTTGACCATGTATTTATACGCCCAGTAGCTAAGTAGCTTCACTCGTGAGAAAGTGTTCAAGGAGTCACAAGTAAAGCCAGAGTGCAAAACTCAGTGCAAAACTCAGCGCAATCTTGGAACAACTCAAGACAGAGTCCATCCTTCACCGACAAACTAAAGAGTGGCAAAGTGACTAAAGAAAGCAACTCAAAGACAGAGTCCGACGAACTGACGAGAAATAAAGTGACAAAGGAAAAAGCTCTTCCAGGACCGCCTCAACTAACATGCTCAGTGCGCAAGCAAAAGGCAAAGTGCAAAAGAAAAACACTGCTCGACCTGGAAAAGTCTATGTTGAAAACGGCTGACAAAAAGAAACTGCAGTTAAAAAGCTACGACGTGGCATGAGTAAAAACAAAACAACAACAAAACTTGTAAGGACTGTGTAAGAACACTATCTAAGCAAATAATTTCGAAAATTATCTAAGTTAGATCAAATCTTTATTTAAGTTACCTAGAAATACAAATAAGATAGTAATTTTACATAGAAAATAGTTCTATGCAATATTTGTAAGTTAATCTAATTTTCTACTTTAATTTATTTGATAAAAGCCTTTACAATCGACTTACTTAGAGTATATTTAATTTTTGTAGATCTAAGGCATTCATTTGTTTAATAAAGTGTTTAGTGTTATTTTATTACGGCGTGTTCATCCTTCAGGGGAAGACTTCACAGCATGAAAATCTAAATTTACGCAACCGTAATTGAGCCATAAAGGTACCGTAAAGAGATATTTTATTTGTCTTTACGCTGATATTTACGTTAGCGCAAAAACCTTCTTTACGGCCCCTTTACTGTAAGCGTTAAAGAGCGTTAGAGAGACACTTTACGACTCTTTACTCCAAAGTAAAAGTTCCGTAAAACTGTTTTTTACGGCCTTTACGATTCCGTAAAAGAGATGAAATTCTGCATATACGGCAACTGAAACATGCGTAAAGGGTCGTATAAATGACGTTTACTCTCTTTACACAAGTCGTAAAGAAACTGATGAAACAACTGTCGGAGCATACAGAACACTTTACGACTATTTACGCTTGAGAAAAGTTCCGCAAAACTGTTTTTACGGCCTTTACGGTTCCGTAAAAGAGATGAAATTCTGCATATACGGCAACTGAAACATGCGTAAAGGGTCGTATGAATGACGTTTACTCTCTTTACACAAGTCGTAAAGAAACTGATGAAACAAGGTTTTGATTTTCTGAATAGCAACATTTTATTGATCTAAAATTCTATTTCAATAATAACACATTTGCGCATCAATAAACTTTAAAAAGTATAACTTCAATTTTATATATGTAAAAATATTTTCCATTCGCCTGTATTTTTGGCTTACCATAATACAATTTGAATTTAAATGAAATCATTCAATTTAGACCTAGATCAAACACCATACTTTTAATAAGCTCAGTTAACTGAAAACAAAATATGACCAGCATCGTTCGTTTTAAGTAATTTAGTTTGGCATGTGATTAAAAGTACACCATCTGATATGACATCTTTTAGGCCTTAGAATAAATAATAAATCTTAAATATAATTTAAAGGTCGCCTTTTAACCTGTAATGCCCCACCATTTTCCTTTAAGGATTCCTTTGATTTTAGAAAATTGTTCGCTTTCCCATTTACTGCAATTTAAGAAATGTCATTTGCTGCTGCTTACATCTACAATCTTTATACAAGGTAGAAATCTTTTTTCGACCTGCAACAATAGGAATATTCAATCAACAAAATGGCATGGTTGGCCAAGTTGTGAGAGAACCAGGGCCCAGTCGTTCAAAAGCCAATTAGCACTAATCCAAACTCCAAATGTTTTCTTAAGAGTTAACCACAGATTAGCACTAATTGGCTTTCGAACAACCAAGCCCAGTACTTTCACCATCGTGGTCCAGGTTTGAGTCCCAGTTTGAGCACTCAGATCACATGTGAATTGAGTTTGTTTGATGTGCTATTCTTTACAATGGTTGCTACCCATACATCCCTTCAACTCAATCAATAACTCCAACTTACTTTTTAGTATAGCTTGTTTTTCTCACTTTGTTTATTTATTGATTGAAGTTTTTCTAGCTCCACAAGTTCCTAAAAACAAAAGAGTGGGAAATTTCAATATATATCTGTATATTATTGGAAGTCGGGGGACAATTAGTGAATTGGAAAGAGCTAGGGTATCAATGCTGAAGGACATAAAAAAACTAAAGTAGTGACTTCAAGACACATGTGACACATACTAATACAAAATAGCAGACCCCAATTCCATTGTTTTCTTTTGTATCAATTTGATGACTACACTTTGACTATTATATTTTGTATCATGAGTTCAGTGCAATCACCAGAAAGTGATTTTCCTTTGACCATGAAAGAAAAGAAAATTACTTTAGGATCAGTAATAGTTGACAATGATAAAACAAAACATTGCTTTACAGTCCTCTCCTTTATCAGATAGTACTTAAACTAAATTGTCACTGATTTTTCATTAGCTGGTGAAATAAAGTCACTCTATAAGTTTATTTGAATGATTTTGTTATCAACTACTAAAACAATTCATGTTTTGTCATTGGATAAAAAAATTGCAAAAAAAACCCAGCTGACTTTAACAAATTGAAGATGGTTTTGTGTTGTCTGTCCTCTTATTGACACACACTTAACATCATAAAATGATCAGTGTATCTTTTGTTTTGATTAGACTATAAAGAAAAAAGACATTGACTATTAGACTTTGATTGTAAGACTAGGGCAATTTTCTTTCATCTTTCAAAAAAAACTCGACTATCTAGTTTGTAGTGATTGATAATAACAAAATAAAACAATAGGGTTACAGTCTATTAAACTATGTCAAGGACATGGGCAAAATCATTCTGCAAATCAGGTTAGTGAGCTCACAGTAATATGAAGTCACAATTAAAGCACTACAATTCTATGTTTTTAAATGGGTATTTACCATAAGCTCAAGAGCAGATGCCTTCTTTTATAGCCCGCAATCGTTGAGCATAATATAAGCTTAGAGAACGGTTCCATAATTCGAATCCCTCACTTCAGTATAGACATGCATCTACAAATAAAATGATTTGTCAACATTATATTTATAAGTAAAAAGCTTACTACATTATTTGTATCTGAAGTGAATTTCACAGTGTTTATAGTTTCATCAAAGTCCTTTATGTTAGTAGAATCTTAGTTCAAACGACGTACCAAATTGTCAAATCGATATTCGGTGTATAACCTACTGATTCAATTGCCAGAGCAATTACAACAATTTACATGTAAGCCAGGCAAGTAATGTGCCTAAATAAACTAAAGACTGAATTGACAATAACACATAGAAAGTACAGTCTCTTCCATGGCTGCAATATTAAGAGCGAACATAACTTACCGTATTGTTCCTTGAACGCAACGAGTTCAGTTGATCACAACCTGGATTCGAAATCAGGACTTCTACGGCACTCGAAACCTGTTATTCTTCCAAAATAACATCCTTTTAAGGTGAAAGGTGTTCTTGATTGTGTTTGAGGCATTGAACGGCCATTTCGGTCTTTTTTTAGCACAAAAGAACACGTTTTATATGTCAAACAAACTGAAATTATAGCAATCTAACCGACAAAATGGCTTCCAATGTGCGCCAATTATTCAAATGACACGTGATAAAGTTTTGTTCCCTCATTGGTCAAATTGTACTAGCGACCAGGTTTTTTCGGTTTTTTTCGGGAAAGAAAGCCCAAAACGACTGAAAAGGACCCTAAATAATTGTAATTTATATTTTTTTCAAAGAGCATGTTTCGTTTTTAAAATATTCGTATTTTGGCAGAAAGTTTGTGTCTTTAAAAAATATCCTTGATTTGTTGGTTCGTCATTTCTTGTACCCTTATCAGTTTCGTTAACGTCCCTTTTCCAGTGCAGTGTACTGTATACACTGCACTGGAAAAGGGACCTTTTTGAGACTAGAGAAATAGAAAAGGGTAGAGAATTTGCAATATTTATAGGGCGCTGCACAGACCATGGTAAAAATTCTGAATAACTGTACTGTAATCTTCAAAATCTATCTTCTGCTCGTGCGATTTACCGTCCAAGCGCACGTCAAAATTGGCGAAATTACTAAAAATAGCGCAGCGAATATCGCACAGACATAAATAATGAGTTTCACTCTCTTTGTATTATGGTCTCTCTGTGTCTACCATTTCAATTAAGAAGTATTTCTTGTATCCAAATACAGCAGATAAATTATTGACAAATTTGCTGTACAGTTCCAGGGTATTTCTGTATACACTGGAAATACCATGGAAATATAAAAATAGTAACTTCCAAATGGGGGAAATTTATGATTTCCTTAATTTTTCTGTACTGTGGAATTTAGTAAACTTTTCCAGTGTACCATGGATACTCTCCAAAATTTTGCTCTTTTGGGTTATTTTGCTATTTTTGTATTTCAGTGGAGTTTATATAATAAATAGAACATTACATGGGTGCTTGAAGATACGGATTTTATCTCGTTCGCTGCACTCACTCGGGAGACATCAATCGAACACTCGAAGATAAAATCCGAATCTCCGCGCGCCCATGTAATATCCTCTATTTATAACGCATATTTACGTTCCTTTCGTGAACTTAAAGACAAGGTACTTAACTGATCTTTTCTGGTCTTTTCTTGACCTTTACGACAGAAGGGGCTTTACGTCCATTTACGTTTCTGTACGAAACTTTACGACAGACTACTGTACGGATCTTTATCTACCTTTACGACAGAAGGGCTTTACGTCTATTTACGTTTCTGTACGGAACTTTACGACAGACTACTATACGGATCTTTATCTACCTTTACGACAGAAGGGCTTTACGTCTATTTACGTTCCTGTACGGAACTTTACGGCAGAGTACTTTACGGATCTTTACTGATCTTTACTTTATCTTTACGACAAAAGGGCCTTTACGCATCTTTACTGCATCTTTACGGTTCAATTCCGTCTTTAAGCAGCTTTACGTTTCTTCTTAAAGACTGCGTAAAGATTGGAGCATCTTTACGCTTTCTTTACGAATAACGTAAAGGAGTTTAAATATGGGTTTTCATGCTGTGCTCGTGGCTGGGGCATATTGGGGCTGGGGTGGTTGGACTGGGTCGGTGACACCATCATTGATTGTTAAGGAGATATTTGGTAAAAGAGGTCACGTGACGAAACCAGGTATTTACAAATTTGCAGGTTACTTCTCACTGTTTAAGTGAAGTCATCCATTCCAGGCAGTTTCTAACTTACCTAGATGTCCTTAAGGTGGCTTGACTGGGTTTTGTTTGAGGCGCACCTCCGCTGCTTGATCGCAAAATGCGTAGCGGCAAAAAAATTATTTTCAAAAAAAATTCCACAGCAAGTCTAGGGATAGATTAAAGTTTCTTTTGACGTTTAAATCATTTTGATCAGAGTTTTCAATAATTTATACTGGTGGCATGGCGATTTTCATAAACCCGATTTTTTGGAAAAACTACAGTTTTGTACAAAACCGCATTTATTGTTTCATAAAATCTAGATCAAGTTCTGCACTCTTACTCAGCTTCAACGATTTCTATGGAAGCGTTTTCGAATAAAACGCGCTTTAACTTTTACGCATCAAAAAGTAAACAATTCCAAGCATTCAGTTTACTTGGCCGAAAACCTTACTTTTAGGACTCAGTTTTTCCAAAAAATCGGGTTTATGAAAATCGCCATGCCGCCACTATAAATTATTGAAAACTCCGATCAAAATGATTTAAATGTCAAAAGAAACTTTAATCTATCCCTAGACTTGCTGTGGAATTTTTTTTGAAAATAAGTTTTTTGCCGCGACGCATTTTGCGATCAAACAGCGGTGCGCCTCAAACAAAACCCAGTCGAGCCACCTTAACAGTTACACATCAAAAACAGTCTTCATTAAATGCATTTTCAGTGGCCCATTTTCAAATTAATATTTTTTCATCCTATAGGTCACGTAACCACCGAATTCTGACCATACACACATATAAATGTTAAGGATCCTAATTATGACTATGGGCCAAAATTATATCTAAGTACATTTAATATTGGTAGAGATATTGCAATTTTAGGTATTTTTACTTCGGCCCAATGACCCAGGCCTTAACATGCTTGAGTATGAAAAAAAGAGATTCCTGGCATAAGAAAGCCATTAAAACTAACGACAAACTATGCTGGAATAGATACCGATTCTCCCGACAAGAAGTGAAACGGTTAATGAAGTTTGCATTATCATATGGATAGGCATCTTCCAACTTTTGTGTGAATGATTGGCTGAAGCTCTTTATTGAATGTGCGTGTTCTTGGTTATTTATGGTGTTGGGTGTGGCCTGTGGTGTTACCTGTGGATTGTATGATGTGGGCGTTGATAGTGGTAGGTATGTCTTCTGTTGATTGTGTGGGGTTCTGGGTGTGGCTTGTGTTGTCTGTGGATTGTATGATGCCGTAGGTGTTGATAGTGGCAGGTATGTCTTCTGTTGATTGTGTGGGGCACTGAGTTTGGCTTGTGCTATTGTATAAAGCTGTTGGTGTTGTTTGTGGTGTAATAGTAGTAGTCTGTTAATTGTATGGGGAGATGGGTGTTGTTTGTGTGTTCTGTTCATTCTGTGTAACCTTGGGTGTTGTGAGTGTTGGTAATGGTGGGGTAGCTTGTGTGTTGAATGTTGTTGATAATGATTTCCGTGCTAGTGATTCAGGTGTATTATTGTCTTGCCTTCTGCTTAACAGAATATTATTGATTCTGTCAGCCTTGACATCTTTCTGTAACTAAAAATGAAATAGCATTATTTTGAACATTTGTCAGGAGCAGTGATTTACAGTTTATGCTTTCCTTGCACAAACTCTGTAAATTGAAAGCTGTCATAGGTGACCACTTCCACAAGCACCTTGATCACTCATATTTAGAATTACGGATTTTGTTTTCTATTTGTTTTCAAGTCATCATTGCTACAAATTTCTAGAGTAATAAGGGCCATTCCATGTTAACAGACATTACATTTGGAGAAAAATCATGTGAAAAAAATATTTTTAACAAACTTATTTTCTATGTTTTCGTTCAATAATTAGGGAACTGAAGTCCTTTAGGGATTTTGAATTTCCATGCCAATTGGTCTGACTCGTTTCTGTCCGAGAATCTTTAATCGAGCTTACAAAACAAACTCTCTTTACTCTAAGCTCTCTCTCTCACTCTCTGTAGTCTTTTTCCATGTGTTCTTATCTCTCTCCCAATCAGTCTCGTCCCAGTCCCTTACTGGGCTGGGATCTCTAATGTTAACTCAACAGTGTTTTTATGGTCTCAACATCCTCCCCCTTCATGAGCAAACCGCAGGGGTGCTCTTCTTCTTCTTCTTCTTCTTCTTATAAGTCAAGTGTTCACGTTTAGGGGGCACAGTCTTGATATTGGACGAACATAGCTGTGACCTCGGGACAGAACTCGCACGACTCTGACGCGACCCTCGTCATCAGGAAAGACTTCTTCAATTCTTCCGAGGGGCCAGTCTCCTCTTGCTGCTTGTTGATCGACGACTAACACAACGTCTCTGACTTTCATCAGATCATTTGTAGGTTAAGGGTCAAGAATCCATTAACCCTTCTACTTCTTTGATGGCAGTCTGTAGCTCGTCATCTGTAAGTCCCGCATTTCCAACAATGGCCTTCAGCGCTCTCTTCGCAACTCAAAAACTCCTCCGAAGTGAGAACCACTTGATCCTTTTGTTGGCGCAATCGTTGGAAACTTTGTCATGATCCATCTGTTCAAGCAAGTAGCTCCCTTAGCTCACGCTCAGCACCTACAAAGTTCGTTCCGTTGTCGCTTGTAACTTCTTCGGGCTTTCCTCTCGTGGCCACCATTCTGCTAAAGGCATTCAAGAAATCTGACGTACTAAGGGAACTTGCCATCTCTAAGTGTACAGCTCTCGTCGCCGAGCACGTGAAAAGGCACAAGTATCTCTTCACTGAAACCCTTCTTGTCAGCTTGGTAATAAACGGCCCAGCATAATCTACACAACAACTGGAAAATGCTCATTGATTTTCCAAGTCTCGACACAGGAAGTGGAGCCATGATTTGTGTAGCCGGTTGTACTCGTCGCCTTTCGCAGATCTTGCAATCTCTATCCCAATGTTTTACTTCTTGACGTCTATCAATGATCCAGTACTTCTGGCGCACTTGTGCATGAACATAATTTACTCCCATGTGATGTCTTTGTTTGTGAACGTCGGTGATTACAAGACGCGTGACGTGATGTCTCTTGGGAAGAATTACGGGATGTTTTGCATCAAAAGGAATGTTAGCTCTTTGTAGCCTCCCTCCAACCCGTAGCAGTCCTTCGCTGTCAAGAATGGGGTTCAACGCTCTCAGTTGACTTTGTTCAGAGATTGCTTTTTCTTCCTTTAAACTCTTGATCTCCTCGGGGAATCTCTCAGCTTGTGCCTGTCTGATGAGGACTTTCTCCGCCTCGTTGATTTCCTCAGGTAGTAACGGTCTACTTTCATCCGTGACTACTCCTTTAGTCGCTATCGATTTGACCTTAACTTTGCTTAACCAGTGTCGTGCACATTGTAAGACCCATGCAACACGTCGACATAACTTGGTCCAACTTAAGAACCTCAGGGTATCGATCACTGGTTGAGAGGGTGTTGCCATTAGAGTTGAAGTCATCTTCACAAGTTCACACAAACAGTCAGCTGAGCTTTCTTTCTCGTCCACGCACTTCCGTTTAGGCCACTTGTCTGCACTATCGTAGAGGAACAATGGACCTATAAACCAGCGGTGCTCGGGAGTCAATACATCTGCACTTAATCCTCGGGTGGCATCGTCAGCGCAGTTTTTCGCTGTTGGCACGTAACTCCACTGGTTGGGGTTCGACTTCTGATGAATCTCTGCTACTCTGTTGGCTACAAAAGTCTTGTATCGTCTTGACTGACCTTGTCCATGCTGTCCGTCCAGAATGTACACACATCTTGTCGTACATTAAGTAATGTCGATATCTTATCTCCTAAGCGTAAGCCTAGCACCGTGGCCATCAATTCGAGTCTTGGTATGCTCACAGCTTTCGTCGGGGCCACTTTAGCTTTTGCTGCCACAAACCTCACAGATACTTCGCTGTCCTTGCACTCATAACGTATATAGGTTACCGCAGCATAAGCCAGACGAGATGCATCAGTCATAGTGTGGAGTGAGACGTCGACTGGAACTTTGCCACCATCGCGGTAACACCTCGGTACCACCTCGGTACTTGAACTCCAGTAAGATCAGCAATGCTTGTGAGCCATTCACGACTTTTCTTTTCGAGATGATCTGGAAACTTTTCGTCCCATTCAAGTCCTAGGAGCCACGTCTCCTGCATTATCATCTTAGCTCAGATGGTGAATGGGGCAAGCATTTATAAAGGATCAAACAACATGGCCACTCTCTTTAAGATGCGCTTTGTATGTTCAAAATCGTCAGGAGGATTCAACTTAAACATAAACACATCTTCTTTTGCGCTCCACTGGATGCCAAGTGTCTTCATACAAGGCAGCTCTGATTCTTCTATGCGTACATCACTAACACAGTCTTCTGGAGGAATACCTTCCAGAACGTCCAACTCATTGCTGCACCAACGACGTATCTTAAAACCCGCAGCTCCAAATATCTCGATTAACTCTTGTCTTATCTTCACCGCCTCCTCGATAGTATTCAGCGAAGCCATGATGTCATCCATGTACATTTGTTCCAAGACGATAGGAACCACTATGGGGAAGTGTTCACTGTTCTCCTCTGCGTGCCTTCTAACGACGTATTGTGCAAGAAATGGCGATGCTCTATCACCAAAAGGCAATCTCACTGCTTGCTAGACCTCTGGCTCTTTCATTGTATCTAAATACTGCCACAGAAGCCGATGATATCTTTGGTCTTTCTCCGCTAATTTGATTTGGGAAAACATCTCTGTAAGGTCTGCAACTAACGCCACGAGATTTCGCCGAAACAGCAGCAGTACATCCCACACATCTCTCTGCAATTTTGGTCCAGGCAACATCGTGTCGTTTAAGCTTAGACCACCATACTTCGCAGCAGAATCATACACGATGCGCACCTTTGTTGTTTGTTTATCTTCTCGAACCACAGGAAAATGGGGTAGATATACCAAGCTTGATCGTCATCCTTCTCTTCGTGGTGAACTTTCTTTATGTATCCCTTCTCTAGGTTCGCTTGCATCACTTCTTGATACTTCTTAGCTATTTGAGGTTCGTTCCTCAATCGTTTCTCAAGTGAGAAAAGTCTCTCTAGTTTGCAAGGGGGGTTCTTCATCAATCCATGGTATAGCGACTTCGTAACGCTCACCTACTCTCGCTCTTGAGACGTCTGCTTTATGTTAGGCAATTTTCTACTCAGCTGTGTACAATAGTTCACCTTTGTTAGCTCAACAAGTTGATCATCCCACATCATTTTCATCATTTCATCTGCTAAAAGTTCAGGAGTAGCGGCTACATGACAGCCAGGGTTGTCTACTGTCAGGCATGCTGTTCTACCAGCAAGTGTCCATCCGAGAGGTGTCCTTACTCCGACAGGTTGATGTTCTTCGCCAATTCTGTGTTCCTGGGGCATGAGAAGCTCCTGATAGTAGTCGCTGCCAATAAGCACATCAATCTCGCCATGCGACACCAGAGATGCCAGTTGTATGTCTTGTAGGTGTTTCCACTCGTTCTTCCTCCACTTGTTAGCCTTCGTTTGACAGATTTGAGGTGCTGTCCACAGTGAGATTTCACACTTGGTAGTTCCATCAAGACTTTCAATCTGTACTTGCACAACTGTACTTTGCGTCACAATAGCTCCTGCACCAAACACTGATACCCTTAACGGTTGCTTGGCGGCGTCCAGTCCTAACGCATCTGCAACTTCTTCCCATATGTACGGCGAACCAGATCCTCCGTCCAAGAATGCATTCACTTTCATCTTGTTTCCGCTTTTGCCGATGAGTATTATGGGTAATGTCTGGAGGATTACCCTCCCTCTGGGTTCTTCTGAAGGCTCTCTGCTAGCTGTATGCAAAGTCGCCACCGCGGCTGACCTTATCGGCGTGCCAGGAACTGTTACCCCGGCTTTGGCTTGATCTACTGATGAACAAACGACTTTGCAGAAGGGTCCAAGGTGTTTGACTCTTTCTTTTTCTTGTGAAGTTGTGGATGGTGGTGTCGATCGCATCCTTCTACTCCGCAACGTGAGTTCTTTGGGCATTGTTCTTGTCTGTGGTCACCGTCTAGGCAAGAGAAGCACAGTTTGTACATTGTGGCCAGATTCCATCGCTCCGTCACTGTTTCGGCTTTGGTCCAACAATCGCACTTGATAACACTGTGATTTCCCTGACATATGGGACACTTGTATTTTCTAATCGATGCACTAGATTCGTTGGTTACCACGTGCATTCTTGCTTGATACACTCTTTGATTTCTGTTCTGCGGCTTAGACTTGCTATCAAACTTTGTTTGTCGTAAGGCAGTAAATTCAGTTCCATAACTGAATTAACTCAGCAGTGTTTTTATAGTCTCAACACCAATTGTCATTACAATGTTAACTTTTACCTCTGTTACGGACATTACTAGCAAATCTACCTCTAGAGCATTTTTGTTGGTAAAAATCAAAGGGCCATACCTGCCGAGTAGCAGAAAATAATTACTTAGGAAGTTACTTAGGTTTTTTTTGAAAACTCTAGGGTTTCCTCTTTACAAAAACACACCATCAGCTTGGGTAGTGAAATTCAAGTTAATAATGATAAGCAACCAGCTCCCACTAAAAATGATAATAATGTTTAAGTAAATTATGTTAGGAATCTTACTTTATTGACTTGTGTGGCATCCTTTTGTTTTCTTCTTCTTCTTTTTTTTTTTTTTTTCTTCTTTATTTTCCTAAAAAGTTTGATCAATAACTAAATTAGCTTGATTGTTAGGGTCCATAAATCTTCAACCAAATTACCTACACTGGCCACCTTCAGATCCTGCTTATCTGCCTATCTGCCGCCATGGATATATTTAGGAGTTTTAGACCAATTTTAGCTTCATTGGTGAGGGAGTCGTCGGAGTTCGTGATTTACTCGATGAGCCAGCAGAGTTTCTATCCAGGAAAAGTTTCCTGTCCCACTTAAGTACCACCAACAACGAGGAAACTATCTTTAGAAAGTAAAGTATGTTGCTTGGGAGCCTCCAAAAGTTGAGAAGATATTAAATAAATCGCCAAGAATACGGACAGGCGACAGAACAGTCTTACCGCCATGCTTGAGCTATGAGCTATGAGCTATACTACAAGTAGCAAAACAACTCTAGTTTGCATGCAAGTACACTCATGTACTTGAGTGTTTGTTTAAACTTGGCCACAGTTCAACGTGCATAAACGTTTATTTTTCTTAAGTCATCAATCCCAAATAAAAGATAAATGATCAAATATAGGTAGTCCTTGTTTCACGCTCAATGCAGACGATTCAGCGATTACAGCTTCTTCTTTTTTTAACCAAAAACAATTTCACTTGGCAGGTAGTTAGAAAAAATACTGATCATTCTGTCCGTGTATTGTAGCGGCGTTAAAACTAAACTGGATAACACACGAAGAGTTCAAACTTCCGAGTCAGTTCAAGAGGTACAATTTCAAACATCGTAATTATCTCAGAATCCTGTCCTACAATTTTTTTCCTACTGACTCACCAGCTAGATTAGGTTAGTGTTTCATAAAATAAAAATAAGGATGGCGGGCCATTAGGCATGCTGGTTCGCAATGGTAGTATCGATTGCCCTCGACACTCACCCTCTGTCTACCTTCACTATCAAAGTAGACATCCTTTTCCTTGTGTTGGATTACGATTTCCAGGAAGATTGGCCCCTCGTCATGCCTAAATGGAAAGGGGCATCCTGCACACTTCTTGACTCTGTTAGAAAGTTTTACTACAACGAAGGGGTTGCTGTTGTGCCAGGGAGCTCGAGTACTACCCACCAAAACATACATACATACACACATATCTTTTATTTTACTTCGGATTCAAAAATAGCATACAAGTAGATACTAATATATCCAAAGAAAAAAAAGACACAAACAAACAAAATAATGTGAAAAAAGCAATAAGTTATTATAGGCATCCAGTGCACACACAGTTATCATGAAAAAACACACTTCCGAATGATTGTTTAAAAATTCTTTAGGCTTGGTGCCTGTCTAGTTAAGTCGTTTAAGTTATTCCAGATATTTGTTACTGCATATCGAAATGATTTAAGACCAAATCTAGTAGTATTAACTTTAGGTAAGCATAGCTTGCATTTACCTCTTAGATCATAGCACACAGATCTAGTACGAAAAAGAGACGTTAGATAGGATGGCGCATTCCCTGATAAGCACTTATACAAAACAATAAGCATGTCTTGAATCCTTCTATCTTTCAATGAGGTCATTCCTACTTTCTTAAAAAGAGTGTCATATGGACTCTTATGGTTATCTAATACAGAGCGAAGCACTTGTTTAGGAAGCAGTTCCAACTTGTCAGAGTTTCTCGCACCACAAAAATGCTACACGCTACTGCAATACTGAAAAATGGGCAAAACAAAAGTCTTGTACAAGCGTACCCGAGTATCGCCTGATACAAGGTTGCGGAAACGTTTAAGAACTTGAAGCTGCTTGTTCACCTTATCACATATGTTTGAGACATGCTTGCTAAACTTAAGCTGATTATCAATATTGATTCCTAATAAGTCTACATCATTGTATACCTTCATTTCTTCATTACCAACTGCGAAATTAAAATCCTGCTCGTTTGAAGCAAAAACAATAGTTCTAAATTTGTCAGGATTTGCCATTAAGCCATTTCTAAAAAACCATTCTGATGCAACAAGTAATTGTTGACTAAGCCTATTATATAATACTAAGTGATCGTGATCGGAGCTGTAAATTTGGTGATCATCGGCATAAGCATTTAACTTAACCTCTGTAATAAAATAGAATAAATCATTGAGGAAAATATTAAACAAAAGCGGGCCCAAAACACTCCCCTGGGGTACGCCTCTATCAATTATTTCCCAGGATGAATAGGTATCTCCCAACTTAACTCGCTGTTGTCTACCTTGTAAATAATTATTTTGAATACAGGTGTAACCTGTCCTTTCTTCCAGCTTGCTGGATATTCATATCGAGAGATTGATGAATTTATTATTGCACACAGTGGTCCAGCAATTACAGGTGCAGAATCTTTCACATGTTTAGGTACGATATAATCATGTCCTGCAGATTTGTTGACATTTAGGAGTTTCTCGAGGTATCCACTAGTAACGTACGAGAAATTGAAGTAAAGTACATCATTTCCAACATTTGCATGTATGGTTTTGATGCTCGGGTGGTCGTTAAAATCTGGCCCATAATCATCGCAAGTTGGGGCATGAATATGTTCAGCAATGTTTAGGAAGAAGTCATTGAAGATGTTAGGTTGGATTGTCAGTTATCATTTGATTGTTCTCCTTCAAGATGATATCGTTACTATTGTGGCTTCTTTTAGAATGCAGAAAGGGCCGATAAGTCATCCAAAAGTCTCTTGGATTTTGATTCCTCTCCTGGGACTTTCTACCAAAATAAGCCCGTATCACCTTCCTTCTAAGAGCAGTGCATCTGTTCCTCTGAGACTTGTAAACTGCATAATTAGCATCAGTTTTATCTTTGATGAATTTTTTCGCTGAGGCGTAGCCGAGTAGAGAACTAGGAAACACGTTGGCTGCTGAGTGAACGTTTGTGGCATACCCCTGATTGGTATGTTGACGATTTGCTGAGGTGGATCCGAGTGCAGAACTAGGAAACGCGTTGGCAGAAAAAGTATTATGCAATCGATTGAGCAGTATCTAGCTTGAGCAGTTTTGATTATCATCTTTTACACCGACAGAGTGATGCAGAAAATCTAAAAGGTAAAGCTCTCTTACATAACACTGCTGAATGTTGAGTAAAGTCACTATACGACCCACTATAAACAAGGATAAACGTGTGTTGTAAATGTGTGCTGCCCTTTGCCCTATCGTCCTATCCATTGATTGTTGCTCGATGAATTAAGGTACTATGATTTATTGGCGGTTAGGAAATGCACTCGTTCTGGAATACCCTGGGTGCTTTGCTATAATTGAGTAAATCATATTTATTCACTTACCTCGGAGTCAGCCATGATGCACGGAGAAACTGAATGACAAATGACTCCTCGTACGTGATCAGGATCCTAAGCTGGGGGTCGAATTCACCGTCCAATAGAATTGTCGTTTTTAAGAGACCAAGTTAATGTCTGTCAACAGTTTGCGTATTATTTCCTGTTGCAAGCATGTAAGGGACAGAAGAGGACCGAATAGTACTGGTAAAACACGAAATTATTTTCTAGTTTTTTTCTGTGAAGAGCAGCCGAATGACCCTTGCAAAACAAGCTTGGAAATTCCTAAGAATTCCTAGGATTTTCTAAGAATTCTTAAGAATTTTGTATTAAGAATTCTTAAGAATTCTTAAGAATTCCTAGGAAACAAGGTGTGAATTTTCACGGTAATTGGCACAAAGGAATGTGGGAATTCTTAAGAATTCCTAGGAATTCTCAACTTCAACAGAATGACAAACTGCAGCATAAAAAGTCCTAGGAATTCCTAGGAATTCCCAAAAGTTCCCAAGAATTCTCAAAGCAGGTAAAAGCTTTCCATAAATCCTTTGATTTTTTGAGAATTTGTTGGAATTTTTGAGAATTTGTTAGAATCTTTGAGAATTGCATGATATTCTAGAATAGTTCTAAATACTAAAATTATGAAATACTATAAAAAACATGATTACTACATTGATACTTTAATATGAGTAAAGATTATATTTTGGTAGACTATAGACATAAAATTATAAAACATGATACACTCTTGTCATCAAAACAACATTTGTATACTGGCATATGATCCTTTGAAATGCATTTACAGTCATCTGAATGTTGAATCCATAATTTCATTTAGGTGCGATATCTGGAAAATATCGAATATCAGATATTACAAGATATTAGAATTGGGATCAGTATCTTATAAATATCGGATAATATCGGAGATTATTGAACATCAAGCACTGAAGATATTAGAAGGAGCTTCGTTCTATTGATAGACAAATATCGGATAATATCGGAGATTATCGAACATCAAGCACTGAAGATATTAGAAGGAGCTTCATTCTATTGATAGACCGAAATATCGGATAATATCGGAGATTGTCGAACATCAAGCACTGAAGATATTAGAAGGAGCCTCGTTCTATTGATAGACAAATATCGGATAATATCGGAGATTATCGAACATCAAGCACTGAAGATATTAGAAGGAGCTTCATTCTATTGATAGACAAATATCGGATAATATCGGAGATTATCGAACATCAAACACTGAAGATATTAGAAGAAGCTTCGTTCTATTGATAGACAAATATCGGCTAATATCGGAGATTATCGAACATCAAGCACTGAAGATATTACCAGCGAAATATTAACAAAATAGTTGAGTTTTTAAATGATCAAAACATGAATTTGAATGATCGCACTTAATCCGTGAGATTGTACTAGCTAAATAATGCAAAATAGCACTAATAGACAATGGAAAACAAAGGATTATATATTTGTTAGTATAAAGTAGATTTTGTACTTTTTCACGGGTTAAGTGCGACCACTCTTTTAAGGGTGAAGTATTCTTGGTTTGCACTCACGTGACTATGACCTTGACAACCGTTGCTAACCACCATGTTGGTGTACAACTCGGCAATATGGCGTCAGTCAGATCACAGCGTTCTTCCTCATTTTAACTTTAATTTCGTAGTTTTTCGATGGTTCTCTGTCTCGTGGTCGATTGCCATGCAAGAAGTGGCAGAGATAAGGGAAAATCTTTCTTCAGAGTTCCTACTGTTGTTCAAAATGAAGGGGAACAAGTCGAAGAATTATCAATTGAGCGAAGAAGGAGATGGATTTCCGCCATTAGCCGGGAAGGACTCACCAAAGAGATCCTCCAAAACGACAGAGTTTGCTGTAGACATTTTGTTTCTGGACGACCTGCTGCCAGATGGGACAAGTATAATATCGACTGGGTGCCTACTCTGCACTTAGGGCACAACAAGAAGGCTATAAAGGACAAACAATCTATGGTCGCGAGAAGTGAACGAGCGAAGTTGAGAGAGAAACGCAAGCACGAGCAAGCTTTGGCTGAGGCAGCTGTGAAAGTTCAATTGCTTGACATTGATGGACAAATGATTAAACATATATCTTTTGACTCTGAAATGACTGAAAACCAAGCTACTCCTGAAGTGGAAGATACCAAAAATGACAACGAACACAACCATGGCAATGCACTTGATCTCAAGTTCGATTCCTTCGATGAACTGACTCTATCCTATCAAGCATGTACACAGACAGAGCTTGTTCAAAAAAAAGATTCAGACACTCAAACTGAGGCGTTCGATTATATGTTAGAAGAACATGATGACAGCGAACACAACATTGGCGACGTGGAGTCACTTGGTGAGAAGCTTGATAAACTGACTCTATCCTGTCAAGCAAGTACACAGACAGAGCTTGTTCAAAAAAAGGATTCAGATACTCAAACTGAGGCGTTCGAATACATGTTTGTCAAATCAAAGGAAGTCCCTTTCGACCAAGAGGACATGCGAAATGATGCCAAAGTGAGGTTTTATACTGGCCTCGCTTCTTTCAAAGTTTTGTTGACTTTATTTGAGTATGTGGCTCCTTATGTGTCTAGGAAATCGAAAACACTCACACAATTCCAAGTGCTTGTTATGGTCTTGATGAAGTTAAGACTCAATATGCCTTTTCAAGATCTTGCTTACCGTTTTGGAGTGTCTGTTTCGACAATCTCAAGATTGTTTGCATCCTGGATTGCAATTATGGACATAAGACTCAGTCCTTTGATTCTCTGGCAAGAACGTGAACAGCTATGGGAAACCATGCCAAATTGTTTTGAGTACTCATTTGGTAAGAAAACTACTATCATCATAGATTGCTTCGAAGTGTTCATCGAAAAACCTACAAACCTGTTGGCTCGAGCACAAACATACTCATCATACAAGAGCCACAATACCATCAAGGTCCTAATTGGCATAACACCCCAGGGAACAATTTCTTTTGTTTCCAATGCTTGGGGGGGAAGGACATCAGATAAATTTTTAACAGAGAATTGTGGTCTACTGGAGAAGCTCCTACCTGGTGACATGGTTATGGCAGATAGAGGTTTTACCATAAATGAGAGTGTTGCTTTAAAGAGAGCAGAACTGACCATCCCTGCCTTTACTAAAGGTAAATCACAACTAGATCCAGTAGATATAGAAAAAACAAGGGGGATTGCAAATGTCAGAATACACGTAGAGAGAGTGATTGGACTCTTGAGAAGAAAGTACACTATCTTACAAAGTACTCTTTGTACAGATTTTTTAATGAGCAACCCAACTTATACACAGAAAGATAGGACACCACTTATCGACCACATCATTAGGGTTTGCTCTGGTCTTGTAAACCTCTGTCCCTCTGTTGTACCTTTTGAATAGAGGAATTTTGACAATTTATTATGATATGTAGAAAAATAACATCAAGTTAATGCTGTTAATTGCATCTGTCAATCAAAATTAGAAATCGAAAAATTTATTATGAAGAAATAGAGAAGTTAAATATTTTCTACATAGGTCATATTGAAATTGTTAATTTGAATTTCTGTTATTTTGCAATCATTGTTTATTTTGATTTTGTTTGACAGAAGCATAAACAGACAGAAACCAAAAAAATTGATAGAAAAGGAGCGTCACGAGAATCTGTTCTAATCATAATCTAGCTAGAATGTAAAGAAACCATTATCAAAGTGTACCCAGTCTTAGTACTGGCACTGTAAAACCTAATTTTGCAATTTAAAGTAATTTTTAGTATCTTTTAAATGGGCAGCACAAGAAAAGGCTGTTAATTATTTTGATCTAAAAACTTGTATTTTAATAATTGTTGAGCCAACAGTATCAGTATATTTCCATCTTCATTGAGCAACATAGCTAAGCAACAGTCTTTTATTGAAACACAGTTATTAAACATCATTTTGGCTACATTTATTTATTTATTTATTAATATTATTAAATAACTTGTTTTTACAATTTTGTCACAACAATTTTGGGTGTTACAAATTTGAACACTGCCTCAGATAGTGACAGAAACATGTTGTCATCAATGTTGTTATTCCTAGATATATTCTAGGGTGATTTTCCATTATCTGTTAAAGAATAGTCAGGCTAATAGTGTTAGTAGTAGACTGTAAAATCTATTGTTTTCTTTTGTTCTTTATCGATGTAGTACTTGTGCTAAATAGTCGTTTTTCTTTCACAGACGACGGAAAATCACTCTATTGTAGTCCAAGAAGGTATTCAGTAATTTACCTAAATAATATTGTCCTCCAAAGACAATTCAAAACCTTTAGCAAGTTTTAGTTCTTGTAACATTAACATTATTAATAAATTGGTATTTTGCAAAACAAATTGACTACATTATTGAATATCACAAAATGTAATATAAATATCAGTCATTTCTATCCTGAGCAATATGGAGCAATGACAAAGAATAATTTAGAAGTGACTATAGTTGTTATTACTCAACCACAATTATATTTTTCTATTTTTGAAATGCAATTTGAGAACTCGTGCATTAATCTGACTATAATAGCAACAATTGGTTACTAATATCTACTAGAAATAGACATTTTATTTCACCCATGAAAGTAAGGCAAATAGTTACTGCAGTACTTACTAGTGTCAACATACACTGGTTTCTCTTGTTCTTTTTCTTTCATGGGTCAAACAAAATCACTTTGTTAGTATTTAGATTTTATTTCATGGTTCAATTTCATTTGCTATTAGCACTTAGTAACTAAGCAACTATCATTAGATGCTAAAGTTTTCTTCTGTTGCTTTACATCTAGTGAAACATAAATAGCTTCTTACTGATCCTAGGTTCATTGAAATGACTTACTTTTTGAGTTTTACAATGTTGGAAAAAGTGTTATCATGTCATTTTTCAGGCACTGGAGTAAGTGCTGGCGCATTCTTGAAATGTCAAAAGTAGATTCTCTTGGGTCTTGGCCATAACAAAGACATGTAGCAAAAGCAATTGCAAAAACACCGCAGTCACTCCCATTATTTTGTTGTTGAACGGGTACACAGGTAATTCCAATGTATTTGTCAGCCATTAGATCTTTAACTTGTTGTTCAACTTCATTCTCTATAACATAATTGAAGAGGCTGTCATATAGATTTACCATACCAGGTTGGCAGCCTATAGAACTAACACACACCCAATGTGAATGCCCAGTGTTCAAAATTTGTACAAATTCTCCAGCCATTACATCAAAGTTCTTGCAAGGACCAAGGGTCGTTCTTTGGAAACCTTCTATTAAAGGGTTAATTTTCTTTAAACATATATGGGCATGTTGAATTATTGTACAGTCTAGCCACCCAGATGGAGATGCAACAATGCTATAATGAATTTCATTTAGATCACCAAGGCTTGCATGTTTGTTAGTAGCCCCTTTAGCTACTTTGATAATTTCTATGTCATCATCACTTTCATCACTTTCATCTCTATCACTGTTATTTTTACATGCTGTAGTTGCTTTAGTTGCATTTATAGAAGAAGTACAAGTGGTAGATTGGTTAGAAGGGATGTGGCTTAGTGTTGATTCTTTAGCTGATGTAGAGCTTGATACAGTTGGCTGAGAATCAGGTGGAGCTGTATTTGAAGCAATGGAAATGGATGGAGGAAGTGGTGTGATGGGCTTTGTGTTGTTTACTTTACAATGACTGCACATCCATGTTGTTTTACTGTTGTTTGGCATTCTCTTGTAATCCAAACAGGATAAATGGAAAAATTTTCCACTTTTGCATTCTGAACTGTGGCATTTCAGTAACTTCTCATTTGCACTCTTGGGTTTTGCACCACAGACACATATACTGGATAAACCCATGACTTCAGCATTTAGCTTGATATCATGTGAGGCATTTTGTGCTTTAGACCCTTTTTTTGTTTTCTGAAATTCTGTTCAGCCACGTCAGGTAGGGCAATACCAGACATTTGGAATAGGGGCAGACATCTGTAGACATGAATAATGAAACTCCACAATTTGGCATTTTGGATTGCTGCAATGGACTGTGTGCTCTTGGGTATGTCTGTTACAATAACAAACCCCCTTCGAACTCTTTGCAGGATCAAGAGTAGTAAGGTGCTGTTTTCGTGTGTACCACCTTCCCATGATTTCAGGTAGAACACATGTTCTCCAAACCTTTGTTATCTTGGGAACTACAGCCTCCCAGTGAAGTTGATCAGGTAAAATTCTTTCCAAAAAAGACATTGGTTTGTTGTTATCTGTAGCAAAAACAACAAAGTCACAGTATTTCAGTCCAGTTATGCGAAGCTGTTGCTGAACTTGATAGTAATAACTATGGGTTCTCTTGAGGCGAACCTTGCCATCAACTTTCTCCAGACAAGAGCTTTTTTTTTTTGGACATAGCTATCAAAATCATTGTTTTCAATAGTGTATGGGCATTTAACCTCTCCACACCCATTACCACAACAAGAACATGTACACACAAAATCAGGAGTGGCATGCAACCAGGGGTTTTGTTTGTCAATAAACATCCCACACTTGGTAGTACTGAAATCTTTATGACTTGTTGACATCATATTATTGTATGCATTGATTGCTTTATCTTCATATTTACAACCATGAAGTACCGCTTTGGAGTTTACTTTGAATAACTGTGGATAACAAATCGTCTTAATAAGAGATTGAGATGGTTGGGCTGGATTTGTATGTGCAACTGAATGACTGACTGATGCTCCAATACGGCCTGCCCGGTGCCTAAAAAACGCAGCTCCCTTAGCTTGCTCTCTTGTGTCTTGCTCTATCAATTTTAAGTCATCGTCAGAATAAGATAAATCAACTTCTAGACACTTCTTTAACAGTTAATAATTCAGCTTGAGGTTTGCTGGATCATAGAGGCCTGTTATTGTAGTAATGCGACGACTTTTAAGAACAAATTGATCCGAATACGGAGGAATTAAACTCAGAATAGCTGGCTTTACTTTAGTGTCATTTAGCTTTGAAAATAAATTTTTCATTTCTTCATTGGTCGGGGCACCAACTGATGATGAAGCTGTCAGGATGTTAACATTGTAATTCGCACACGAATTTGTTGAAATGCACGCTTCACTTTCAATTCTTTCATCTAGTTCACTTTTTAAACCTTTTGCTGATTTGAAGTTTATGTCCTTAACTGGAGAGTAAGTAACTTCACTCACGTTTGTTGGCAGAAGCCACGTACATTTTACTTGAGTGCATGCTAATTTGCCAACAATTCGTGTCCACGATTCCACATAAAAAAGAACACTAGCTACATGGGAACATGTTTCTGCAAGTCCAGCCTTACAACCGATGCAGTGTGCCGATATTATTGTTCCTTCTTTAGTTGTGATGATCCATACTGGAATAAGAGGTTCATTCATACGCTGAGAATGTCGCACCTTTCCGGTTATCAAATGCTTATCGGCAATAATTTTCCCTTGAATACATGTTATGAAGCCAGATATCATCTGATTGTAAGCCTCTAGGCTCTTGAAAGCTTTGAACTGTTGTAGCGTGTAATAGCTGGTTGACAAAACAAGATATGTAAAGATATCTACTGCTTCGATCGGTGGAAGACATTCCGGATCTAGTTTCGCACATACTAACAACGCAGGGTCGACTCCAATCGCCGCTATTTTCTCTAAATATCTGCGTTTTATGTGACCTTCGAGTCACTCTGCATACTCAGACAACTTGATAGAAGGTTCTTCTTTAAAGTTTTCCTTTGCTGGAAAGTTATTTGTGGAGGAATCGTCAGTTAAATCACCGGACATGTAAAATCGCGAACCAAAACACAGACACACGTGTGTAATCTGACATATGCAAATTAGCTGCTTGTACACCAACATGGCGGACAGTAAATTCTAGCCAAATGTGTGACGTCACGTGCAAACCAAGAATACTATGTCGGGACCAGTAACAACCAAAAAGGTCGATTGTCCTCCTTTAATTTTTATTAAATTACACCAACAGCATGATTGGAAATTTTCATGGTTAGTACACCATTCCTTTTGTTGCGTTTACAAATTATATAAATTATTATAAAGTGCAAACAATATATCCGTGAATACAAGTTGCAAATGTGTAAAATTTTGTACAACTTAAGTAAAGGATTTAGTCCTAATAAGAACTATTTAGTAAAATTAATGCACGCCATATATCCGTGAAATAATTAAGAAATATGTATTGTCTTATTGCACTATTATGTACAAATGAAAGCTAGTTGATATCACTGAAGCAGAACAATTCAAATAACAATATTTTTTCACGGATATATAGCGTGTACTCTACTGTTTGCACTCTAGATAATACGTTACAAAATCACCTTCTTTTTCATCGTTTCATTGGTACTATTTTAGAGTAATTCACTAAGGCTCCGTCCAGACGGAAACAATTTCATTGCAGTGTATACGTAAAAGCTTATTATTTTGACTGTTACAGGTCCCATCCACATCCGTTTTTATCGTAATAAACAAACACTTCTTTTTTTAGACAGATAACTTTTTAGTTGTTTATAATTAGCCGCTTACAATTGAATGCGTCGACGGGGCCTAATGGTCACATTAGAGTACAAACACTAAAAGTGTGCAACATAAATAGTACTAAATAGCACTAAATTATGCTAATTCTTTTGTTTTCTATTGTTTAATTAGTGCTATTTAGTACTAAATACTGCAAAGTATTGCACACTTTTAGTGTTTGTACTCTAACTATAGTTGATTCAACTTTTTTTTTCAATTAAATACAGTAGTTTTTTTCTATTTCACTCTTTTGTAGGCGTAAGACGTAACCCCACATAACTGTACAATACTCATGGCATTATCATCGAGATCTTCCCACTTTCTCTTTTTGAAGCTCAATCCCTTTTTCCAACCTCTGAAATATCTCCAAGGCCAGCTTCCTCCAGTTTCCTCATGAAGAATTTGGCTGCAGTGGACACATATCTATTCGGTTTTCCTGGTGTATCAAGCGCAGGCATCAGATGCCTCTGCATCACTGTGGTAGAATGGATGCTTTCTTCGCCATTTGTTAAAAAACTTTTAATATTGTTTTCGCATCCTTGTGGAAAACCGGCTAATCTCATAATGATTTATCAATTCCTCTCCTGACGGGGGATTTCTGAGGTGACCAGAGCTTTCGATAACCACCTCTGAGTTTGTCTGAGGGTTAGCTACATTTGGATTAGACACTTCTTCTTGCCCTAAGATAAATTCTGGAGGCATTAAGGCAAATCGAACCTACAAAACAGTTCAAACATTTTCAATAGGGATAAGTACCAAGAGCCACAATAGACTAAGAGAGCTAGCCTCACATATTGATGCCTGCGCGATGTGCAGGCCATATCGCGGCTCAAAACTTTCCGATATTGGAATTTGCTTTTATGCGCGTGTGAATACACATCAACGGTGCTTAAGATTATTTGGGTAACAGAGAAGTTCTCTGTACGCTACCAAAATAATTTTAAGCGTAGATGTGTACAAACAGTACGTACACATGCATCAATACGAGTTTCGCTCTGATTATTGTGATCTTTTGAAACTACTTTATTATCAATCACCACAAGCACAACAGAAACAGCATAATAGGAAAGGGAAGACTAATAGACAGTTCAAAGCTAAAAGAAAGGACTGGACGATAAAGGTTGACACCAATGAATCAATATATATGGTTATGAGCAACTGTATAAGATAATAAATAATACCTCTATTAGATAATCCATTAAGGCTGCTGAACGCTTGACAGTTTCTGCCTGAATGTGACAACCTCTCCATTCCAAATCATCATCATCAATGTTGAGTGGGTTTCTATTGTCGTTTTTCATTTGTTTGATGGCAACTAACGCATCTTGTATAGCTTGTTTTACCATACAGATTCTCAAAAAATGACCTCTTGCCTTGGAAAGAACTCCTCTTCTGTTTTCATCCCACTGGATATCTTCCTTTCTCTTGACTAGACTATTATAATATTTTTTTACCTCATCTACTGCTCTCGCTGTAAATTGGTAATAGATGAACTGCATCTCTTGGTCGTCCCTTTCTTGCAATTGTTGATTGTGTGCGCGATGCAACAAGGTGAAGACTTGACTGAACGTAGTAACATCATCTTCGAGAGGTCTCAGCTCATCCCACAGAGGGTCTTTTTCTGGTGGGCAGACGAAAAGGAAACGGTCATTAAACCCATCCGTGTCTTCAGTTGTCAGCTGTTTTATGACGTATTTTGGCTGTATGAAGCCGGTAAGATTTAGGCACGTTCTAGGCATCCCTTTCCTGGCTGGCTGGTTGATGTAGTCCCTGAGCCATTCGCCTCCATTATAAAGAGTGAGGAATACTTTTCTATCAAGCTGACTCTTTCCACCTTTATTGTTCGCTATCAGTTCATACAATAAGCTAAACTCGTCAAAGAAGCCGAGCATCTGAGACGAATTTTTAAGCATCAGCTGATGTAGCCTCTCAAATGAAAACAGGGTTACATACAAACGAGGTGTCATTTCCTTTGCTTCGACTTCGTCATCATCATGTGAGTGAGTGGGTTTTAAGGATGCTTGAAGCTCTCGAATACCCTCCAGAACTACATTCGCAGCTGCTGATTTCTTCTCACCTTTTCTGGCCGAGACGACTGTCCACAAAATGGCTGGCTCCATCCAGTTTGAGTTTATCCTAAGCCGTGCGCTTAGACCCATGCAGGCAGCAGAGCAGGACAAAAACGGAAAGTAAAAAAACTCGTCTGGACAACCAATTGCTTGTGAATATGCTGTGATAAACTATTTCTCTTCAATTGAGCAGCACGCTTCCCATGTAAATTGTACTTTCCAGGCTGATGACATTCTATGAAAGCTTGTCTGATCACTTATGGTATACTTCTCCGCCATGTTTTTTATTGCATTTGAATTTTTAAATTCCGCGCGTTCCGTGAAAAAAGGGCGAGGTTCTGTGTGTACCACACGCAAACTACTACGTAATTCAATAGAAGCACAAAGGACTTCCAAGTTACAAAATAGAACAAGCAAACAAAAGAACAATCAAAGAATACAATAGTTTTAGAGTGCTTTTCATAAATCCGTGAAACAAATTTTACTTATTACAGTGTAATAGCCAGATTTAAACAATGGAAAACAAAAGAATTATAGTGTAATAGTACTAAATACGCTAAAATGTATTTCACGGGTTTATGAAAACCACTCTAGTGGTACACACAGAAAGACCCAAAAATGGTTGAATGTTTACAAGTGTATGTGACAAAGCAATAAACATTTGTCAAACCCTTATAATTAATGCTTTTTTTCTATTAATCATGGGCGCATTCAATGTAATCATGGAGCATTCATAAACTAACACAGGCGGGCTAGTGCTTGATTATAGAATACTCGTGCACCTTGTATTGTATAGAGTGATTTTCGTAAACCCGTGAAATACATTTTAGTGTATTTAGTACTATTAGTCTCTAATTCCTTTGTTTTCTATTGTTTCAATCTGGCTATTGCTAGCTAATAATTAACTTTTGTTTCACAGGTTTATGAAAACCACTCTAGCAATTGTATTTATGCATCGTTTTCAAAGAGTGGCGTTCTGTAATTTCTATAGTGGACGGATATATTCACTCTCGTGCACTAGAGTACAAACACTAAAAGTGTGCAACATAGATAGTACTAAATAGTGCTAAATTATGCAAATTCTTTTGTTTTCTATTGTTTAATTAGTGCTATTTAGTACTAAATAGTGCAAAGTATTGCACACTTTTAGTGTTTGTAGTCTAGTGAGTTTTATTCTGGAATGATTGCACTAAATCCGTACTAATTCATTTGCACCATGACCTGACCAGTACGGTTGTCACAAACAATTTTAAAACGGACTAACGCAGCAATGTAACCCATTCAAAGCTTTTGGAAATACAACTGCTTGTTTGCTACAGTTCATGTTTGTTTGCTAAAATGTCATGAATGCTGC